>CM052080.1:1907500-2161391 GCA_020010945.3 Muscidifurax raptorellus
ACCATGGCTCCCGCTACTGACGAGGAGAAATCCTATTTTCGGAGAGACAGGCAGAGTGAGAGAGAGAGAGAGAGGGGTGGGAAGGAGGGCGGGGGGAGGAAGGAAGAACCTTGAATTTGATGCAGCATCGTTGGCGTGCGGAAAAACTACGCTTGATTATTCCCGCGCGAAAATTAATTTCTCCACTGCGGGAGAAATTGCAACTCCGCGTGCGGGCTTCTATATATATATATATATATATATACTGCCCGTTGCGTATGAACGAGCAATGCGCGCATATATGTTACATAATATATTCGCAATCCGACGCAACATTCCAATGAGCCGCGTCCACTCGTGTGCGTGCGTGTGTGTGTGTATTGTGTATATCTCGCGCGCGCACACACACGCGTATACGTGTATATATATCGATCGAAGGTGTGCGCGCAGTTAGAAAGATTTCCCCCAGGAAAAGCGATAAACGCTCGCCGCAGCTGGGCGTGGAAGAAGGTGCTAATAGACGTATGTATCGCGGCCAGCGCAGCAGCAGCAGCAGCGAAGGTCGTTCCAACCCCATATTATACACAGCTCGGCACGCGAATCAATCAAATATAGCTTATATATATATATATATATATATATCTGTGTGTGTGTGCGCATATACGCAATCATATATGGGTTACACACCACTTAATACTCGAAGATAATGCCAACTGCGTATATTAGAGGGACCGTCGCAGAGATCAAAGAAACGAGCGCGGTCATACGTATAACGTATAAGGTGTCCAAAAATCTCATGTATTTTTTAATACACCGATCTATACGGCGAGTTGCTCGATCGAATGTGTTGCGCAGCAAACGAGAGAGCTGTATTATATATATAGAGGTGAAAATTAAAATACATATAAACGAATGTGTGAGAGAGCAGCTCATCAATAATTAACTATTACACATATGTATACCTCCGGCGTAAACAGTTCAATAAACGCGTCGACGCGCGCGCCACGTATATATATATATATATATATATATATATATATACATACACACACGTATAAGTACGCGCGCGCTCGTTTTGTAACACATAATACAGCCGCGCATGTGTGTATATGTACAGCGCTTTCGTTTTCGATTAAGTGTATAATCTGACCGGCGGCGCGAAAAGAAAAGCAACGTTGAAAGAGACTCGCGCGCGTTGTATATAGCACTGCACAGTCGCTATACATACTACTTACATAAATATACGCTAATCTATTTAAAATGTTAATTGATAAAGCGGCATGAATAAATCATCCAAAATAGACCTGCACTCGGTGCGCCAGAGTATTTAACATCGATTCGCTTCCTGCGATTAGCTCCGAGAATAGCCTCCAGCATCGGTAAATCCGCTACTCGTTATATGCGAGAGTCACATATAATTATACGCGGAGAGTAAAAGGAGGCGCGCGCCGATTATTTCTGCATTTTTCCCGCAGGAGAGCACTGCACTCCTTTTTCGCTGCGCCGCCGCGGTTCGCATTCTACCGGAGAGACAAAAAAAAAAGAAGAAAATTCCGGACTCGCGCATGCGCTCGATCTGCACACGTCAAATGAATCCTTGGCTCGCCCAGGCATATAGTTGAGGGAAGGAGAGAGAGAAAACGCTTCAGCCTCCGGCTATATAGATACGTATACATGCCGAATGTTTGCATCACGCGTGCTCTCGATATATATGTTTTACAACGTTACAAAAGAGACGCGAATATAACACGCACGTGTATGTGTATATATATATATCGGTTCTGAGTTCTGACGTCACATGCACACACACACGCGCGCGCGCACTGCCGCAGGGAGGGGTATTAATTGGATCAGCGTCGATGGGGCTACGCATATAATCTCGAAATGATCATCATCGCATCGACGTAAAGCTTCGCTCGCTCCCCATACGCGACTTTGGAAGAAAAAAGAGCGCGGAAGTAAGTAGTGCAGAATGCGAGAAACAAGAGTTACGAGATTAGTTCGTTAGTACGGCTTAAGCGCATATTGGATTTCGCGATTCCCCGCAAGGGTATGTATATCGTCTCTATAACTCTATATTCTGTATATATATATATATATATATATATATATATATATATATATATATATATATATATATATATATATATATATATATATATATATAAGCGTCCTCTGATTTAAAAGAGAATGAGGGAGGGAGAAAAACCGCTTCAGAATTCGACGCGAGTATATTTTCGAAGCGTATAATACACGAAATGCTCTAATATCAATATATAATAAATGCGCGAAAGCCTGGACTATGTACTGGGATCGGCGTATCGTTATAAAATTATATCGTAGATTTCATTTAAAACATCCATAACGGAATCCTCCGTTGCTTTCTTTAACAAATTCTCATTTAACAAAAAGCATTTTTTTTTAATTTCTTCAATCGTAACGTTTCTTGAAATACCGTACAGAACGGCAAAATAATTCAAAAGACGCATTATTGTAAATAATGGCAATTTGTCGATACGTAAGAAAATGAAGCTAAAGACGTTTGAGAAAACGCATAAATCGTTCGAAAAAACCATAATTATCAATTTTTAATAAACGGAATTATGAACACCAGTGTCATGGAGAGATCGGGAGACAACTATACAGCTGCAGAAAGTTATACCTGCCGACATGTTGGTATTAAAGATAAACGCGTCAAACAGGTATAGAAGAGAGGACCCGCGGAATGAGCGAGAGTGAGAGAGGGTTCACGAGCGCAATGGAGGGAGAAATCGGAAAGAATCTTCTGTATAGTCTGTTGTCGGTATCAGTGCGAACATCGAAGTGAAAGTCCCACATCTACATCAGTATAGCGTGTTTCTCCAAGTATATCAGTGTACGATTCAGCGGTCGATCGGTCCCCGGGCAAATTTTCTCGAAATTCGAACAAACCGCGCAAACACTCCTATACATATACATATACAATCCCGAGCGTTAAGCAGCTATATATATATACTCTCTATCGGCAGAGACAAGACGCACTGTGCGGTCGCTCTTATCAGTATGCTGTACGCTCGTTATATAAGTGCGTCGCGTCGAATGAAACGCGCGCGCGTGAGCTCTACACAACATCGCGTGTATGTCTGTGTGCGCATGTTATTCCGATTCTCCCGGTTTCTTTCCGGCATGAATAAACAGAAAACGCGTGCAGCGACGGAGTAGCGAAGCAGTATACGGACTCGCGGTCTCTGGTGATATCTCTCTCTCATCCCCCTTCGTTATCCGATTTTCGAGTGCAATGGCATTCGCTCTGCGGCTGACGAGGTTTGCGCTGGTATATATATATGTATATACATAAACACTCATGCACATTGACTTATCGGGCCCTTTCTTCATCGCGCGCACGCATTTGTGTTCTTCATCGAAAAATGTTCAACCTGTCGAGTCAACCAAGTGTGTGTGTGTGTGCGTGTGTGTGTGTGTGTTAGATAACGATTTTTTTTTCTCCCAGCTGTTCTTCAGCTCGGAAGCAGTAAATTTATAAGGGGGTAAAGCACGAACGAAAAAAAAGGGCAAATGTGTCTACAAGAATGATGGTTGTGTTTAGGGCAAAAGCGGAGGCGTTTCCGCAAGCAGGGCTCGTCTCATCTCACTGACGTCACTGCGCCACGGTAAACTCGTCGCATACAAACTAGCCGACATCGGCGAGGGTATCCGTGAAGTCACCGTCAAGGAATGGTACGTCGAGCCAAATGTTTATTAATTTATTTTTATCACGAATACGTTACGATGGTCGTCGTGCACAGGTTCGTCAAGCCGGGGGACAAGGTGTCGCAGTTCGACAACATCTGCGAGGTTCAGAGCGACAAGGCGTCGGTGACGATCACCAGTCGCTACGACGGCATCGTCAAGAAGCTCCACTACGAGCTCGAGCAGAACTGCCTGGTGGGCGACGCTCTGGTCGACATCGAACTCGAAACCAACCACGATCCAACCGAGAACGAGTCGGACAAAGGGGCCCGGGATGAGCCTGTCGGCGAGGAGAAGCTCGACACTCGGAGCGACGACGTCGCGGAGAGGAGCATCGGTAAGGTACTCACGACACCGGCGGTCAGGAAGATCGCCAAGGAGAACAACGTCGACCTCACCAAAGTCCAGGCCACGGGACGGGACGGACGTGTGCTCAAGGAGGACATCCTCGCATACCTGGGACAGATCCAGACACCCCAGAGTATAGTGGAGCCTCGGAAACTGGACGGCACCAGGCCGTCCGAGAAGAAATACGCCAAGCACATGTGGAAATCCATGACGCAGTCGCTCGTCAGTTGCGCTTTATTTATCGATTTTGTTTTCATCCCCTAGTTCTTTCGATACTTATTGTTATTATTACATTCCACGAACGGGTTTGTTGACTCTCGGTAAATAATTTTTGCATGCCGTGACGCGCGAGAGAGTGTAACTATCAACGCAACGTTTGACCTTGCTGAGAGTATACGTATGCTTACACATAACAGCATCGATAAACTCGGTATTGACGCAATCCGTGTATTTACGACCCTTTTCCCCAAAATTGCTCTCAACTCTGCGAAAATAATATCGTTTCAGGCTATACCGCACTTCGTCTACAGCGACGAGTACGACGTCTCAAAGTTGGTCAAGCTACGTGCCGAGCTGAAGGAAGCCTTCGCCAGGGAGTCTTTGAGTCTGTCCTATATGCCGTTCTTCCTCAAAGCTGTGTCGCAGGCTTTGCATCATTATCCCGAACTCAACGGCTGGATCGACGAGAAGAACGAGTGCTTGGATATCCGGAAGGAGCACAACATCTCCTTGGCTATGGATACTCCTGGTGGTCTGATCGTTCCGAATATAAAGAACGTCCAGGATCTGAGTATTCTCGAGATCGCCAAGGAGCTCAATAGACTGCAGGCGCTTGGAAAGAAGGCATCGATTCCTCTGGCTGATCTTACAGCTGGCACGTTTTCACTCTCCAACATTGGCGTTGTTAGTTCAGCCTTTCTATATACCTATTATCGAGCCAATTTTTCAGTTGGCTCCGCAACTGATCTTGCGACGATGTGTGTTTTAGGTCGGAGGAACGTACACCAAGCCAGTGATCTTGTCTCCCCAGGTTGTCATTGGTGGTCTGGGAAAGATTCAGAGACTGCCGAGGTTCGATGAGCAGGATAACGTCGTAGCTGTCAATATCCTATCGGTCAGCTGGGCCGCGGATCACAGAGTCGTGGACGGCGTCACCATGGCCAAGTTCTCCCAGCTCTGGAAACACTACGTCGAGAATCCGTCTCACTTGCTGGTGGGTCTGTGAGAGAGAGAGACAGTATATACAAGCGCACCCGAAAGAATTAAGATCATAAATGTTGCTGTGATTCGTTTGTGTTTACTGAAATAATGTCTTTTGCTTTTATTATTTAAAAAAAATTTAATCAATTCTCAAAGAGTAATAATCTCGGATTTATCAACGGTGCAGTTTTTCATCGCAGATAGCACTTGCGAACGTTTTTA
This sequence comes from Muscidifurax raptorellus, assembly GCA_020010945.3. Classification (NCBI taxonomy): domain Eukaryota; kingdom Metazoa; phylum Arthropoda; class Insecta; order Hymenoptera; family Pteromalidae; genus Muscidifurax; species Muscidifurax raptorellus. The sequence goes on from CM052080.1 coordinate 1,912,979, forward strand.
TAATGTAGATTCAAGAAAATTCTGACGTTCATCGAGAGATTATTTTTATATTGTAAATTTCTGCGATACAAAATTTAACATATGTATGTGAAAAAAAATAAACAACTTTTTTTACTCTCCAATTATTATGTTTTTGTGTTGAGCAAGATTTAATAACTGGAAATCCAATAGACTCAGGAAGTTATAGCATGCGCGGCCCAAGTAACAAGTATAATAGGGTTGTTTTCCCCTAGTAAATAGACCCGTCGCTGTATAAGTATACATTCGGCGCGCAAATTATGTTGATGAAAACAAAAAAGTGCCCATGAGCCACCTATCGTTGCCAGTTAGAGACTAGAGAATCGGCTCTTTGAAATCTTCAAATTGTAAGGGGTAAGACCAGTCCAAAATTGTCTCTGTTGTACAAAACGATTAGAGGTCCAGGTTGGCAGTTGCATAATACTTCATTAATACAGATTATCTTCACCTTTAACTGAAATACTCAATGGTGTGCTTTTGACACAAAGTCGTAAATGGCGTCACCATAATCAAGTCCTCGCAGTTCTGGAAACACTACGTTGAAAATCCGTCTCACTGATGGAGATATGAGAGCTATAGAAAAACGCGAAACAATTAAAATCATAAATATTGCTGTAATTCGTTTTTAGTGACAGATTTTAATGAATTTTCATTTCTCTGTATAAATTTTGTGTTTTTATTATTTCAAAAGAATTAATTAATGCTCAAAGAATAATAATCTCAGAATCATCAACGGTGCAGTTTTTTCATCGCGAAAGTATTTGCGAATGCTTTCATAATAAATTCAAGAAAATACTGCCATTAATAGAGAGATTATTTTTATATTGTAAATCTCTGCTATAAAAAATTTAACTGACTGTCTATATACATGTGAAAATAAATAAACAACTTTTTTTACTCTTTAATAAGAGGCATTATTTATCTATGTATCCTAATTAATTTGAAATTGCTGCGCTGCTTCGCTTGAAGTTTCGCATCCTGTCCTCGATCTCGGGTCTGAAGTGCCTGATGAGTCCTTGTACTGGCCATGCTGCACCGTCAGCAAGAGCGCAGATCGTATGCAGCTCAATTTGCTTCGTAAGCTCCCATAGCATGTCAATTTCGTGCACTTCTGCGTTACCCTCGACAAATCTTTAAATAAGAAAAAGTTTTATGTAATTTCGCGTAATCAGTCCCGTTAGAGTTGACAATAGTTACGATTTCATGTAGATAAAGATTTTTAAGATATACGCACCTCTGCATTATTTTGTACATCCAGGCAATTCCTTCTCGGCAAGGAGTGCACTGCCCACAGGACTCATGTTTGTAAAAGCTAATAAGACGCGCGATTGCTTTAATTATATCGGTTTGTTTATTCATAACTATGATAGCTGCAGTACCAAAGGAACTCTGTACTCTGACAAGATCATCATAGTCCATCAGCACTGTGTCACAGATGCTAAAAGAATAGTTTGAAAATTGTGTAAATCATAAATAGCAATAGTAATCGTAATAGGCAACTTACTGTTTGGGAATGACTGGGGTAGATGAGCCACCAGGAATTATTCCCAAAAGATTATCCCAACCTCCAATCACACCACCCGCGTGTCTCTCGATCAACTCTTTCAGAGGTATAGACATTTCTTCTTCCACAGTGCATGGCTTGTTGACATGTCCCGAGATGTTGTACAGCTTTGTTCCACTATTACGTTGCCGACCGAAGGATGCAAACCAACTGCCTCCACGTCTGCAGATTGCCTAAAATACGAATTTTTTTATTGAAAACATTTCGTGGATGGATCATCAAATAACTTCTATAGTAAAGATAAACTTACTGGTGCCACAGCAACAGTCTCGACATTGGTTACAGTTGTGGGGCATCCAAACAGACCAACATCAGCTGGGAAAGGTGGCTTTAGTCTTGGCTTTCCTTGCTTTCCCTCGATGGACTCAATCAATGCAGTTTCTTCACCACAGATGTAAGCACCAGCTCCTCTTTGCACAAAGACATCAAAATCATAACCAGATCCACAAGCATTCTTTCCAAGCAAACCAGCTTGGTAAGCTTCAGCAATGGCAACTTGAGTGTTAGATGCCTCATTGTAGAATTCTCCACGAATGTAAATATATGCTGCACAAGCTCCCATAGCTCTGCCAGCAATTAAACAACCTTCGATAAGTTTGTGTGGATCATGGCGTAAGATTTCACGATCTTTACATGTTCCTGGTTCTCCCTCATCACCGTTAATAACAAGGTACTTTGGTCTTCCATCTGATGGTTTGTTCATGAAGGACCATTTCATTCCAGAAGGGAAGCCAGCTCCACCTCGTCCTCTCAAACCAGACACTTTAACTTCGTTGATGATCCAGTCAGCCCCTTTGTCCAGAATTTCCTTGGTTTTGTACCAGTCTCCTCTCTTCATAGCCCCTTTCAGCCGCCAGTCATGCCTTCCATACAGATTTGTAAAAATTCGGTCCTCATCCTTAAGCGGACTGCCGAATTTCTGGATATAAAATTTTACAAATTAATTGCAGAATATTAGAACTAATCTATTAGAAAATACAAAGGTAAACATTAATTGAAACTCTACATAGTTATAAAATACTAAGACTCCATTCCACAACAGCTGATAAATGCAGCAGACTGCAAACATTCATAGCAGTCTGCTCAGTATGCGCAACTGTTGTTGTGCCATATCATATTCGCACCAAGCTAAATAAAGAATCCATACCTTTCCTTCAGGTGCAGCATCAGCATAGCTCCTGGATTGTTGACTGCTTAGAGCCTGTCCAAGGAGACCTGTAACAAGAATTTGGAAAAAGGTTATGTAACTCGATGAAATTCCATTTGTCAGCAGCATAGACCTGGCGAATGCAACATTCGGTTTGTTAAAAAAGCCCGGAACATAATGCGCTAATGCATCTTTCCAGAGACAGCCAATAAGAAGTAAAATTTACCTAATTGTCTCCTCGGAACAGAAAAACTGCGTACGATGACGCCCGCCATATCGTGCAGGAACCACCTCGGGAGTAGCAAACTGCAACTGCGTATGCGCGCAACGTTATTGCGCTACCGATTGCAACTCCTCGCGATCAATTAATTATAGATGTATATATATGTCTGCAGAAATTTCTGCAGTTATCAGCCACCGTTATTCCTTGACATTATGTCATGATAGGTCTTTCTGCAGAATCGCAAATGACTATTTATAAACCTCTTGCTCTAACTCATGAGTATAGGCCTATAAACGACTTTGTCGATATCAAATTTTACGCAATTTGTTATTGTAGTAATTGATAATTGAAGATTAAGGGCGCATTCATTTAAAATTCGTTGAAAATTCATCGGCTTTTCTTTAGTTAATACATGCAGGTTAAAAGTTCGAATTAACGATTATTCGTATAAGTATTTTCGAAAGGAGTCTTTTTCGCATAGCCAACGACCTATATATACACATGGTAGATAAGGTTAGGTTAGGGTTAGGGCTTCGTTTCCAAAGAACGCGAGGCCTATATATGGTAGATAAGGTTAGGTTAGGATTAGGGCTCCATTTCCAAAGAACGAGGGAACGCGAAATATCTTCGCGCTAAAGGTCGCTATAGGGGTATGCTTAAGTATATATATACGCATTATATGTGGAAACACGAATCAGCGCGTGGGTGACATTATTCGTGCTATTGAACGTGAACCCGTAGGCTGCTTGCTGCTTACAGTATGTAGCATATTTTACTGTAGTAAACATGGCGAAGATTTAGAAGAACGATTTTTCTGTTTTAAGTTTTAAATAATGCTTCAATGTGATACTTTTAGCAGTGATCGAGACGATTGAACCTGGTTTTTCTTATTTTTGTAGTGATACAAATAACGCCGAAATGGATATTCGTGGTGTGGAAATCACGAATCAGTTGAGGGTAAACAAATTTTCCTATTTCACGTTTATTAGTTTTCTTTTGCCTGAATTACTAGGCTAGTTTTGCCAATCATGAAAAAACGGTCATCCTCGTTATAAAGTTTTGTCTCGATAAATTCTAAATGAAATTCTTGCTAATAACCTTGATTTAATTTTTGACAAACAAAATAATATTTTTTCCAGAGTGCTATTCGAGCAAAGTTACTTGAATTGGGTGTACGATACGACGATGAATTGCCAGATTATATTTTAGTAATGGTAGTGAACAAAAAATCAAGATCCCAGATGAATGAAGATTTGAATTTGTTTTTAGACGACAGTACAGAGGCTTTCGTAAATTGGTTACACGACCAAGTACTAAAGAAGTTGCAAAAGGTTACTGTTGCTAAGAAAAAGAATAACAAAGATGCTGTATCAACAGCCGTTATTAAACAAGAGGAAGAAGACCAGAAAAAAACGAAAATAGAAGATGAGCCTCCCATGAAATCAGATACACCTACTGGTGAGCCAACAAGAGTTGAAAGAGATAAAGAGTTTGATGAACTTGTAGGTGATCTTGCTATGTTAAATGATGACGATGGTAAATCGAATTCAAAAGAATTGCAGGGCAATGATGATGATGATGATAATGATGATGATGATGATGATGATGATGATGATGAAAAATTGCTGAATTCTGCAAAAACTGCTGCATGTGATAGTGGCTCGTCTGATGACTCGAGTCCAAAAAATTCAGAAAGGAAAAATCTTTCCTCAATTGTCTCGATACCTGAGTCTTCGAGTATTGACAAAACATCAAATGAGACTTTCTCCGAAAAAGTTAATGATACCTCGAGTCACAGTTTAAAAAGAATGTCAAATGATGATTCAATTGAAAAAACTGCACAAAGTGCTAAACGTTCAAAGTTTTGCAATGACTCAGATAGTGATAACGATAACAGGGTGAAATCATCTGTAAACAAACCAAAACTGACTTCAGTCGTCCTAGTTAAAAACACCAAACTCGATGTGACTTCCCCTCCAAGAAAGCAAGAAGAATCTTCAACAAAAAGCCAAAGTGATGCTCCATCTCCATCTTCTAATAAAAATGAGATTACCAACCAAAATAATAGTTCCAATCAGACTAAAAGCATAGACAGAAGAAAACCACAAGCTGAAGAATCGAGAAATGAACTACGAAGAGATAATAAGCATCCCATACACAATTCAAGTAATGAAAAATCCAGTAGGATAGAAGAAATTAGAGATAAAGAAAAATTGAATAGTAGGTCAGGTACAGTAAAGTCTCGTCTTGGTATTAATAGTAGCAAAAAAGAAGTACTATCTCTAAAATCTACCAATTCCACTAAAGTAAGCAAACCTAGAATTAGTAACGTAAGAAGTAGACTAGGTATAAGAAGTAAGCAGCAAGCCAGGGAGCTTTTGCGAACAACATCAAAAATTTCTCAAAATCATTTTCAAGATGAAGATGATGCAGAGTCTGTAATTAATACTACACTAAAATCTCATATAATAGCAGTTCAAAAATCCAAATCCCAAAAGAGCAAAGAAATAAGCTCAGAAGAATTGAATAAACCCAAAAAGTTATTGGAAGAGGAAGATGAGGAAGATAAGACGGATGATGATGAGTGCAAAATTCTAAGCAAAATCATTGTTACCCCAAGACCACTACAACCATTGAAACCAGTACAAAAACGTGCAACACAATCTTTACTCTTAAAGGCAGTCGCTGAAGCCAATCAATCAGTTGTAATGCAAAAGAAAGTAGACCCCTGCTTAAAAGTAAGTTCTTACAAACAAACAAAAAATATTCCAAAAACACAGTTTTAAATTATAATTTTTCTATTTAGGAACAGACCAAAATTACTAACAAGATTAAAATAACACGCGATCCGTGGGAGGGTAAAATACTTTCAGTAAGTTTGAATGGAAAGAAAAGGAATGTCATGGAGAAGATACAAGTTGAACTTACCAATCCAGACATATCTAAAGCAAAAAAATCTCGTAAGTATAATAAATAGTATTTATTACGAACATCCGTTTATAGATATTAAGAAACGTTAATTTTTCAGTCTTGTCGAAAAAGTCACAAAGTGTTACCGATGAACATATGGATGTAGTTAAATCATTGTTTAAAAGGAGCGATGATAAACAAAAATTCCTTGTTACACTGAATGGATACAATAATAATGTTCTTAAAGAAAAAAATTCAGATGATGAAGAGCGTGTAAATATGGAGGTGAATAAGGGAAACTAAACAAACAGCTAATTTCTATTTTATTTACAGTGTGCTAAATATTGCTCTTTGTTTTCAACAGATAATAATTGATGATGATGAGATATCTTTGATCGATAATCAATACGATGCATATGAAGATGAGGTTCAAATCATAGAAAATGAAGATTATAACAATGATCGTTCAATTGACCATGATCAGGCTATGCATGAAGAATATACAGACAAATACAAAGATAAATACCCAGACAAACCATCTGACAAATACACAGACAAGCAACCTGACAAATACACAGATAAAAAAGCGGATAAATACACAGATAAAGAAGTTGACAAATACTCAGACAAACAAAGTGACAAATACACAGACAAACAACCTGACAAATACACAGATAGACAAGCTAAAAAATACACACATAAACAAGCTGACAAATATACAGATAGACAAGCTAAAAAATACAAGGATAAACATGCTAACAAACACACGAGCAAACAAACTGACAAATACACAGAGAAACAATCTGACAAATACAAGGACAAACAATCTAATAAATACGCAGACAAACAACCTGAAAAATACACAGACAAAGAAGCTGACAAATACACAGAGAAACAACCTGACAAATACACAGATGATTATACGTACAGACAAACTGACCAATACACCAATACTTACCCAACCCAACCAGCTCACCAATACATATACACAGATCAATACGCACACCAACAAGCTGACCAATATGCAGAACAATATACAGACTTACAACCTGTCCAATGCATAGATAGTTATACAGATACATACACAGGTATACAAACTATCCAATACACAGATCCATATATGCACCAACAACCTGCGCAATATACAAATGAATACACAGACATGCAAGCTGTCCAATACACAGATAAATACACACATCAACCAGCTGAACAGTACACAAATAGATACACACATGAACAAGCTGATCAATATACAAATAGATACACAGTGAAACAAGTAAACCAATATTCAGCACCAAAAATCGACCGTAACAGAAATGATAATCTGATGCACCGGAGAGTAGCAGAAATTTCTTCCAAAATCCGCAGAAAACTAAGTCCTATTGTATACACTAGATCTCGATCAAATAGTTGTGAAAAGAGACCTTTAGTAGCATCAAAGATTACTTCGGTTTCCAGTAAGTGTTGACGGTCAATTTTTTTATGTCTAAGACCAGTTTATAATACTAAATTCTTTTTATGCTTTCCAGAATTCGATAAACGGCCACTTATAAGTTCCATTATTAAAACAGTAGCAGACAAATCTAGCGAAAAATGTCGCTACTGGCCAAGCTGTACATTGGGTATTAAATGTGCTTATTATCACCCAGAAGTCTTATGCAGGTAAATATTTTGATCTCTCGTCTCCTTATTCGAAACATACTTTATAGCGTTATCTAATTCATCAACTTTGTTTTAGTTCCTTCCCTGCTTGTAAATTTGGTGAAAAGTGCGCTTATAAGCATCCGAAATGTAAATACGGATCAGCTTGTACAAAAGTGGGCTGTAAGTTTTCGCATCCCCCTGTAAAATGCAAATATCATCCATACTGCATGAAGCCCGGCTGTCAATTTTCTCATCCTAAAACTCCGAGCTCCAGTTTGCTCACTCAACCCTTGACTCCGGATATGTCTACCGTGAGAGCGAAATTCACGTGGAAAAAGAAGGAATAAGTCGTAAAAAGAAGTCTAGTACTCATTAATACATATTATTAATTATGATTTGTTGTGAAATTAATTGAATCTTGATTAAAATTGATTTCTAGAATGGTTGTTATAATTGATTTCTAGAATGGTTATTATGCTTCAGGCAGCATAAAGTTAACAGTGGCAAATGTATAATATGATTTTATTATAGAATATTGATAATAAAATGAACCCAATTTGGCAAAAAGCGTTTGAAAAATAAATACTTTGAATATCTTACAAGTCGTCTCAAGATAGTCCGTGTTGAAAGGACACAAAGTATTTTTAAGTGAACTTTTTCAAAGTTCAATTATTATTATTAAGTATATTATTAAGATAATTAAGTATAGACTATTTGAGCCGTGAGGTTTATCAGCTAGAACTTGTGTAAACCTTTTAATTTGTAATATACAAAATAAAGAACGTTTGTCTCTTTTTTACAACTCTTGTTTTGACTTACTCTCTCAATCCAAATATCCAAAGTATTATAAGCGATATCAACTGCATCCGGCGTTCTGTTATTTCGGCTAACAGCAATAAACTGCAATTATTTAAACGCACGTTTCTCGTGTGTTTAAATATTGCGCCCGACCCTAATCGAACTCGGGAACAGGGCTCGCACCTTACTTCATAACGCGGTTGAAGTACAATGTCCAGTACTGTACGAGTGCTTATATATATATATTGCGGAACAGGTGATGGCATAAGGGGGGGGGGGGCGAGAGTGAGAAAGAGAAAGACGGAGAGAAATCAGTACAGACGCAGTAGAGGTGAGCTCCCGTCTCTCGCGCGCACGTCCGTGTGTATGTGTGTCTGTATTATATGCGTCGTCGCTGCTGGCACTCTGGTAGAGAACCCGAACTGGTACGCTGGTAGTCTAAGCTCGAGCTTGATTGTGAGCGCGCTCGTCTCGGTGTGCTATAAAACACGCCATTTTCTTTGTGTGCAGACACAACTTCTCGCAGCAGAGTGTATTAAGTATAGGAATATACCAGCATCGAAAAGTAGCAACCCGACACTCTCTCCTGTGGAATAATCAAGCTGCCAGCTCCGATTTGCCCGTCGTCGTCGTCCCGCCCCGTCAACATCGTCAAGTAAGTACATTTAAGTATGTACGTATACCTACTGTGTATAGGTATAGACCTGATCGTCGCGGATGTCAACGACTATACGACCCTTCGATTTTCCCCCAATAACGACGAGTACACACTACACTCTCTTCCTCTCTCCATAATAATCCGTCCTACGTGTGCGTGTCTGCTGTACTTATGCTGCACGACATATGCACTTTCACGCGCACAGGCCTATCCGCGCTATCTCCGTCTCGCTCTCGCGTTCAATTACGACGTAATCGCCGTTTTTCGATCCACAGACACAGTGATGAATAAGTACTTATGTAGCTGGGAGGATTTAGCGATTGAGTGTATTTGTGCTCTCTGCTTGTAATACAGCTACGGGCGAGAGGCCGTTCCCGCGGCTGATAGGATAGCAAAGTCTCATTCTCTCTGCTCTGCTGCTTGGCTGCGTATATGTGTACATATAAGTATATCTGCGCTTATACGTAGATACGTGGTCTGCGTTTCGGAGCAATAGGTATAAGCGGAAGGGTAAGCTCGTCATTCCCGTCTCGTCCTAGGCAATTCTCTAGTCTGTCGCGGAAACAAATCGGATTTTTCCTGATCTTTGCGGGCAGTAGGCATACGTCACGCAGTTTATCGAAGCCGCGCGGGAGGAGGTATTTTTCCGCTCATGATTCACTGCAACGCGACTTCTCGAAAAGCGCGAGTAGATTAAAAAATACTGCCAAGTACTTTGCGTGACAATTCGCCTCCTTTCTTTCTGGTTCGGCTGCGCTCTTGCTTTTGTTTATTTACCTCGCATTATACTTACTTATATCTCTCATGTGTCTATGTATGATTCATTAGGTGAAGTAACAACCTTGTCGAGACTATGAACTGCTGACTATCAATCCTTTCCCAGTTTTGCAAGGATCGCACATTTTCATACCATATTGACTCTATTCGAGTTACGCACGCTCTACCTAAGGTCATTAATTTTTCTTATTTTTCATTGTCTCTGCATTGTCTCAATTGTCAATTATGGGATCGACTAACTTTTCTTTTTCTCTTTTGCAGCTCAGACAAAAATGGCATCCCGCAAGAAAGTTTTGCTCAAAGTTATTATTCTTGGGGACTCCGGAGTCGGAAAAACATCTCTGATGAATCAATATGTAAACAAGAAATTTAGCAATCAGTACAAGGCCACGATTGGCGCTGATTTTTTAACCAAGGAAGTCATGGTGGATGATAGGATAGTGACTATGCAAGTGAGTTACAGGTTTCTTTAAGTGCTGTTTCAGCTATCATTGCCATAGAGTTATGCTTCATCACATACAGACAGTATCTACCTCTTGATCATATCAGTTTTATAGATAATGCTAATATAAATAACATCTGCTCTGCATCTTTTTTCAATTATTAAAGAATGCATTTTCACAACTCAAGCTATTTAAATATTCATCTACCATTTTTGTTGTTAAAACAAGCACTGTGATATTCGTTATACTTTGTTAATAACATTTTGACCTGTTATTGACATTCAAATAATTAAACTTAATACTGGATTAATCTGGTTTTCCTTGATACAAGTGCATATTGTTTGTTTAGATTTGGGATACTGCTGGTCAAGAGAGATTCCAATCACTTGGAGTTGCATTCTATAGAGGAGCAGACTGCTGTGTATTAGTATTTGATGTAGCCGCACCAAGTACTTTCAAATCTTTGGATTCTTGGAGAGATGAATTCTTAATTCAAGCCTCGCCCCGAGATCCCGACAATTTTCCTTTTGTTGTCTTGGGAAACAAAGTTGATTTGGAAAACCGAGCCGTAATAAATAATATTCAATTTACATTTTCTTAGCTTATTGCATTAACTCATTTACTGAATTTGCGCATTATAGGTGTCAAGTAAGAGAGCTCAACAATGGTGTCAGTCCAAGAACAATATTCCATATTTTGAGACCAGTGCAAAAGAGGCAATCAATGTAGAACAAGCCTTTCAAACGATAGCTAAAAATGCGTTAGCCCAAGAAAATGAGGTGAGAAATTCCCCAATTCACTTATACAAAAAAAACGAAGCATACATTTCATACTTCACATGAATCTTTCGATTTTTAGGTTGAACTGTACAATGAGTTCCCAGACCAGATCAAACTTACCAGTGATCAAAGAAACAACGGAAAAGGTGATTCTTGTGCTTGCTAGGTACCAAATTGGAAACAAATTTTGGATAAATACGAAACTGCAGATAAGATTATACATTTTGTAAGAATCTCTGTGTTAACAAGGTGGAAAAAAAGTGCAAGCTGGTCAAGTCTGAAGCATTTACCTTACTATTTTCAACCAAGTGTTAAATGATGATATACTCTATTATTCATGCTTTGATTTTCTTATATTTGATATACGTAACAGCAAGTCGTACTGGTTAAAAAAATATTTTTTCATATTGGAAGTTGTGATTTATCCTCTGAAATTGTCATGTCAAACAAAGAATGTGAACCTATGTATAAATGTTCTCCCACTAGAGAAATGAATTGTCAGTAATATAAATCGGGTATGCTCTCTTTGTTTGAAATTTTTAGCGCATCTAAGTGATTGAATAAACAAAATTTAGATTTCTTTAAAACGTGTTACTAATCTATTGTATTTCAGAGAAAACCCATGTGAATCGAATATTTTAACAGTAAGGTACAATCAGTCTTGCCCTTGCGAAAATTATTTTCGTTGCCGCTATACATTAGAGACATGCGGTCAAGTGAGATTTTTATTGCGCAATTTGCAAAATATGTAAGGAACCAAGGTATAAACAAATTCTATGCATGCTGCTGGCAATTCGTAACTACGTATAAAAGTGTTTTATAGAGCAATGCTCATACTATATGCTGTATTATAATTAATTGCAGAAAACTGATTTTCAATATTAATGTATAATTATATTATATTATATTATATATTATTATTTTACTGGTAATACAAATGGAAGTTGTCATAAATTCGAACCTACAGCTATGTGATTATTGTTATAATTGAAGTGTTCAATCATGCGCTATTTGACCGATAAACATGCGTATTTTTATTAATTTATTAAAGTAAAAGATGTATTACAATATTTTGTCATACACAATTATCGACGGTCATTAGCAAAGAAAAAAAAGCTACACAAGTAAAATCATAGAAAATTATTTGACATACAGTTGTAATGGTTAGGCTGTAAATTCGTTATAGGAAAAAATGAAAAGAAGTCTGAACAGTAAAACTCGTTAAAAAGTGTATAAAACATTATTGTCATAAAAAAATTATTTTACAGAATTAGTTTGCCTATTGCTGTAAAATAAGTTAGAATTTTTCATTAAACAAAAATGCTATTGTTGATAATTCCAAAAAATATTTCAATGTTTCATTTATATAAGCAAATTTTTGAAATCCAGGTATGCTGGAGTAGGACTGTTGCTCTTAGAGGTTCAGCGCGACACAGTTTGATTAGATCTTTATAGAGTGGATGCAATATATCGATTTTAAAACTATTTTATCGATAAATAAATATAAAATTACAATGATGTTTTTTTATTTTTTTTCTCATTTAAATATGTTTTTAAGTCCACTTTGTTTTTTCATAAATAAAATTTAATCACACTTCCTACTTTCATTCATATTTTTAAAATATACTGTACAAAGCAATTTTTTACATTGGACTCTAATTGCACTTCTATTTTATCAAAATCAAATAATTTATAGACATTAATTCTGTTATTTTTTTATATTGTGTATTTATAATAAGTATATTTAGTGGAGGTTAATTTGATAAGAAAAATAATATGCTGTCCAGCAACATTATATTATATTATAAATATTATTATTAGTTAAAATATATGTAAATTTTAAACCATGTCTCAAAAACCTTCAAAATAAATTTTATAATTTTTTTAATAGAATATCTGAAGTATGACTTTTTTTTATGATACATTATTTTTAGCTATTCACAGTCAGAGTTAAACAAATATTTTATTATATAAAAATCAATAATTTATATTAAAAATGAACTATACTTGAAATCATGCACCATTCTATTTCTCTACTAACTTCAAGTTTTGTACAAGTTAAAGAAAATTTTACTTTAAAATTACAAAGATTTTCATATTTTTACATGGATGATAAGAAATCTAAACTGTATGATCTGTTACTTAAAAACATGCCAAATCTTAGTGTGGCTTGCACTGTAGCTTCAATGATAATCGTGTCACTATCAGCAACTAAATCCGGATTACCACCTGTAAAACATTTTATCAATTTAAGTTTTGTACATTTAGCGATTAACGTTTGTTTTTATAAAAGAAGCAAAATACTTTGATTAACTTACTGAAATCAAGCTTTGCTGGTTTAGAAAATAGGTTGACCTTGGATACTTTTTGTACTATAGTTTTGACACAACCGAGCTTAACCAAAATCTGTAATAAAAATGATCATTGACATTGAAAAATGTTCAAGCGTTTTCGATTTTTTATGAAACAGGCAATAAAATCAAAATACCTCGATCAGTTCTCTCGTATGATAAGGTTGTATAGCGGGTGTAAATCTATTCTGTACTAAAGTAAGAGTTATACCCGGCTTCTCAATACAATAACATAATACTGCTCCCAGCATACGATCTAGTACTCGTCTATTTACAACACCGTCAATTCTTATCCATGGCTTAATAACTACCTTAATTTCTTCTGCGGTGCTAAAAATTTAATTCAATTAATATAGAATATTTTAGAAAAGATTTTAATTACGTAAATACTTACTTAAAATCCAATAATTTGGCAGCTCTGTAAACATCCTTTTGTTTTAAAAGAACAGTTCTTTTTCGCCGCAATCTTTTTTGATTAGTTGGCTCTTCGTCGTCTACCTCATCAGAGTTTTTAGTCTAAAAATTTTGATATTTTTGTTAAAAAAAGAAAAAAACCGTAGATTAATTTTATTTATTCTATTTACAAATAAAAAATATTGTTGTACCTGTTGCTCATGACAATTATTTACTTCCACTTTACTGGATTCGTGAAAAACATCGTTCTCGATGTTTCCTTCCATATCCCTCTGTCCCTCTACATTCTTTACAACTTCTGGATTTTCACAAATGACCATATCTTCAGTTGGTTTGTTCTCCGGATTTTCATTTGTCATATCTACATTGGTTGTAGATATATTAGATGAACTGTAAAATAAATTTGCTGCCGTAGTTACTCTTTTTCCCTCTTTATCTTTATGATCAGCACCCTCTTCATTATCTAAGACATAAACGCTTCCTTCCGGTATTGTCTGATGTGATTCTTTTTCAAGTCGAAGGATCTTGTAAGAATGTATTATCCAAGGGTTTACATATCGATAATGAATGTAACGGACGGTTATTATACCAGCTCGTAAAACAATACATTTTTCTGCTAATAAGGATAAAATATCGGCTAGCATACTGTCGAGATGTTTGAATTCGGTCTGAAAGCAATAATTTCAATTATTATTTGGCAATGTAAAAGAAAAAAATGATAACGATGTCATTGTTACACATACCACCAACTCATGCAAAGTCGCGCCAAATTCAGTTTTTGTTCGAATGAATTTGCAAATGGCATTGACATTTTCCCATTCAAAAAGCTTCATTTGCAGTATTTCCTTTTTGAAATCATCGTACAAGACTGGACTTTTTGGAAATATGGCATGTTTTTTAACGTCTTCAAGAACTTTGTTAGCAACTTCGACGTCAATTGGTAAAAGCTCGCTCGGTATATCCATTCCATGATAAATAGTAAGATTCTGTTTATCCGTTTGATTAGGTATGAATTTGAATAAAAGTTTGAACGAGTTGACAACAAAGTACTCGTGCGCATGATGACTGTCGTGAAAAGTAAGATCGTGGAGTTCCTCACGCATCTTTAACATCGCTATGCGGGTTTGTCGGGTCCGTACGTCGCTTACCTCTGTCCGCGTTCCAGTATCCTCGACCATTTCCCTGTTACCTGCTCGTTTTATGAGACTACTAACTCGACTACCTGTACTGCTTTTGTAGCGGGACGCGGATTCTTTGGAGTTGTTTACACTGTTGGTGTAAGAAGTAGTTCAATACTTTTATAATTTAATTATATTGAGACATTTCAATTATTTATGAAACATGTAACTCACTCACCTTGACAAATTCTCTGTTTGCTCTAAACATTGACTAGTTATATCAACAATCTCAGGCTCGATACCTTCCAAATCAAGGTCATTGTCGGAATCCAGCTCGACACCTTCCATATTTTGATCATTGTTGAAATCCGTCGGCATTGATTCCGAAGATATATTTTCGACTACGGATACGGCTTTTGTATTAACTTGTAAAGTTGTTCTGACAGGTTCGATGACTGAACTGACATCTTCTATCAAAGATTCAATTTTTCTATTCATAGATTGTTCATTATCACTATTTGTATCAAACTGTACATTATCAGTCGTAACATTAAAATTATTAAAATTATTTTTTTCGTTTTCAGACTTGTAACTCTCTTCATTGTTTTTTATCACAGATTCCTTTTCTTCACTATTAAACTTTTTTTTCTTTGCATTTTCTGGAAAACAATGGTCTTGTTCTAGAGCCCTTTTCGTTGAACGAATTTGAACAAAACTCTGCTGTTCCTTGATTATGCTACCTGGCTCGACTTCAGCCGAATCAGCTTGTGTTGCTAAAAGATTAGTTTGATTCTCCTACAAAGATCAATAATCCATTGCTTGAACTAATCTTATATTTGTTATTTACGTATACTATTTCCTAATACAACTTACCGTACTATGCAAATAATCGGAATTCAAACCCTCGAGAATAGTTTGATAGCGCAACGCAATCCTTTGATAAACCTCATCCTTCTCAGGTAAGCCAGGATCCAGCATGATGATTTGGTCGGGTATTTCGATATCCACGTCCACGAGGTTTGTGTTGATATAGTCGTGTATTGCCGCTACGACACCACCTAGACCAGGTCTCATCTCCAAAGCATCGATGGATTTGTCTTGCGCTCTTGCAGCATAATTTTTCAAAAGCGAAAGAACCACGTTATACGACTCGGAAAAGACTTCGTACGGCCACTTGGTCTGGAATTTGTAGTAGTAGGACGAACTCAGCTGATACTGTGAACTGCTCATAGGCATACAATTACCAAACTTCTTGTGAGCGCACATATAGTTCTTTTTCATTGTTACCATCTGATCGGTGCGAATTTTTAACATCGCGCTTCTCAGCAGGTACTCTGGATATTGCTGGTAAACCTAGAAATCGTAGTTCATATATAAATGAGATAAGTACAGTCGATCACTCGAATTTACCTTGAACAGTTGATAAGCCCATGATCTCCTCTCCTTGCCGCAACACATCGAACTGTGAATGACCGAATTAATGGTGGAAGTATGAATGTCATTGACTTCGTGCACCTCCGTCGAGACTCCGGGCGAACTAACTATTTTAGTGGGCAGCTTGAGCTTGTGAAAGAGGTTAAACTCTTGAATGGTTTTAGGAAGCGGAACAGGCTCTCTACGCTCCATGTCCGAAATATTGTAGTATTTTTTAGCAATGTAGGTGACTAGCTCCTTGAATATTTTTTCGATTCTCTGCTCGTACTCAACCGCATCTTCTGACTCACCTCTCGGACTATCCACATAGCTACCGAAACGTTTGTTCACAAAGTAATCTTGTTTGACCTGTTCAAACAGCAGAATTTGAGATTGCGAAAGATAAATAAATGGATAAATAAATAGCACTAGCAGTAATTTTGTTTACTACACTGACCTCTTCTACGCCGAGCAACACACTGTTGACGGTTTTCGGCTGTTTGAGCATGTACAGCAGCCGTCTCTGACATGCTCTCGAGGTCTTGTTGTAAGAGCTAAAGGAATATGAACGCAGTATGTCTCTGATGGCAGTAAAACTGACGATGTTTCGTCGAGGATTCGGGCAGAGGTAGACCATTGCTACTTTGCATACCAACAGAATGTTATCCTCGTGTTGTTCCCAATCCACACGCAGCTTGTCCATGCGTTGCAGTGCACTAAAATCGATCTCGTCATATTTGACTCGTTTACGCATCGGTTTACGAGGTAAAACTTTACGAATGATCTTGGGTGGTTTGCTGCAGCTCACCACCGGAAAGAGCTGACCCTTTTCACGTTTTAGCTTTGGAGGAGCCTTCACATCGGATGGTTTGTTGGCAGTGACCTTAGGTTGATTCTGTTTTAGGGGGGTGCATCGTTTCTTTGGCTATGTAATTACAAAAGAGAAGTCAAATTATTTACAACGAAAGAAGCATTTTGTAAGTAAGTAGATAAAATAATTTTCATACCGGTAATGACCTTCTAGCAGCCATGAGCTTGGAGATGGACTTCGTTGAAACTTTAGAAGTAGTTTTGGGCTTTACAATTGGGCGGTTTTCCTTTTTCTCGGTAGTCTTCAGATGACTAGTACTAACCCAATTCCAGTTGCGTTTGAGATGTGCAAAGAAAGCAGAGTCAATTCCTGCAGCACCCTTACGATCACCAGGAACGAAACCTATGTCAAACTTGATGGCTTCTTCAGGTGCACGTATCTTTAATGCTTGAATCATCTCGACTTTGCGTGACAAGTCCTCGAGCAAAATGTCTTTACCTTCAACGACAGATCTACCACCTAAACAGGTGTTGATACAGGTGTTCCACATTTCGTACCAATAATTCTCTACGACGGCCATGGAGGTAAAGTGATACTTGGTCATAGGGTAAGGTTTGTCTTCAACACGATGATAGCCGGCAGCCGAGGATGTCGTATCGAGCAACTCACTGTGCTTATTTAGGTAGATGAAGATCTGGTCCTTCTCTTTGAGCACTTGAGCACCGAATTGTACTAGTCCCAGATAGCAGAGCCTAGTTACGATTTCATGAATGCTGAACATGTACTTGCGTTTGATAAAAAGTAGATTTAATAACGTGGCAGGTACATCTTTCATCACAATATGCTGCTTTATCGGATGGTCCAACAATTCTTGAAGACCTGGCACTTCATAATTGACGTTGTACACTTTGACAAAGATTGACAGCGGCATACGCAGGAGTACGTCACTCATTAACGCCCAACCTTCCGGATACCCTGTATTTTTTTTCTTTATTATTAGTTCATTAACAGTCAAATTTTTAAGTACATTTAATAGAAATTTTTTTTGAGCATTTTTTACCTGTATGTTTTGGCAGGGGTGGAATAAACATTTTCCAACTGATTTCCGAAGTGTAAACGGTGCCTATGTTAAAATCAAGTACGTCGGACAGATATTCTTCTTTTCGCATATTTTCCAGAAACACATTTTTTGATATATGATGTCGAGGATGGTCATATATTAAATGGTATAAAAATATGTGCATCCATTTCATACGAATAAATTTAGGACTATACCCATGCTTCTTTCCTAGTTCCTACAAATAGTTTAAATATTGATGTTAGACTTTATAAATAAAAGCAACTTAAATAGAATTACGTACATTATTTTTGGTAACAACAATTTTGTCTTCTCCTCCGGAGAATTTTGTACTGGAGTTAGCAACGCTACTCATTGTAATCATACTATCGTTGTTTTCACTAGGAATCTGTGATTGAGTCTCAAGCATGCAAAATCTTAGTTTTGCTTTTTCAACTGCAGACAGAATTACCGAATCGTTTACTTTTACACTTGGGTCACAAATAAAATTTATTACTTTTTGTTTTGAACTGTCCTTGGATTTCAAAACTAACTTTATGTATTTTATAAAGTTGTCTTCTGCTAGCTTTTGCAACAATCTCATTAGAGAGTTTTTATCAATTTTGGTATCAACGCCTTCTTTATCTTCTTCTTTATTTATAAACTAAATCACATTATAATATTAGCACAAAATGATTGTAATATATGATTCTTAAAAATAGTATACGCTACCTTTATTAACTTTTGAGAATCCTCAATGATTTTGTTTAATTTAACACTTTCAATCACTAAATTAGCTCTTCGCAGCAATCTATATGATAAATTCGATTGTTTGTTATTATCACAATTTTGTACATTTGCCATAAAACCAACAACAGGAAGCTTAAGAGATTTTTTCTTACACTCTGGTTTTTGGACAATTAATTTTGTTTCAATAGTTTTATAAAAGTCGCTATCAACAATGTTCTCTTCATTGTTGTCAGAATCTACTTTTTCACTTGACTGATTGCTGGGCTCATTATTAATATCTACAATATTGCTTGGTGAATCGTTTTTAGTTTTTTCTATTTTTGATGTTTCTGAATTTTTTTCAGACGAAGTATAGCGATATCTTTTGAGATTCCTAAATAGTTTATACTTGCTTAATATGTTATTAGTTTTGGCAAAGAATTGTTGATCTTTAGAACTACCATGCAATTTTGGATCAGCAAGAGTCTCCTGTGCAACTATAACTTCAGTTTCTGATTGATCAACTCGTTTGGTATTTGAATCATCATGTTCTACAACTTCCATCTTAACTTCATCACTGTTTAATGCAGCTTTTGAATTTTCATTCTGCATCGCTCGACTGTACTCTTTGATTTTGGATATTTCTTTTTCAAGTTGCTTTGTAACTGAACTCTTTCCATCGAATTTTCTAGAAACAAATTTTGTTGTTCTTTGCCTACCAATATCATCTAAATATGTGGAAACAACTTTAGCTTTAACTAGGTTGCGAACTAATGTTCGACTGATGAGTTTAGTATATCCTAATTCTGCCCCAAGTTCTGATTGACTAGCACCTTTGAATTCCTTCAATTCCACAGTATTATAGATTTGTTTAAGAAAAGGGACATTTAACTTCTGACTACGTATATCCAGTTGAAAATCATCATCATCATCTTTCACCTCTTCAGTTCTCCAAAGATCACTAATTTCTATGTTGGGGTCTGACAGTGTGACAAGTTTAATTATTCTTTCTTTAGATGCATTACTTTTAGTTGCCCATTCTTTTGCTGCTGAATTTGGATAATATGATCTATATGGTACTTTCTGTAAATAAATGTATAAGAAGAATTGAAAAATAAGTGTTTTTTACAATAACTGTTATAAAAAAATTTGAAGACTTACAACATCTGTTCTAAACACTTTCTGCAAGATGTTAATTTTGAAAAACTTTTTGATTGTATAATCTAGATTGAGTTCATTTTTAACTTCATTATATTCTGCTGCATAGTTCTCTTTGGACTTAAGATAATTTATCAGATGCTCAGCCCACATTATAACCTTTGGTTTTCTGGTATTAAAAAACCTCGTTAAATGTACCAAAGTACCTGTATTCTGACCATTATAATTTGCTCCACAACTTGCTTGATAATAGACTTGCTTTCTTATCAATCCTAGATCTTGTAGGACTTTTCTAATGTAAAACAGAGCCTTTGCATCTTCTTTGATATTTGCAGATTTTTTGAGAGTTATTTCTCCTATAGTACGGGCTCTACCAATTCTCTCCAAAAAACAGTAATGTGCGAGTGGTATATGAGTTGTGGAGTTAATATTGTCACCCATTAATGCATACTCTCTCAAAGATTGAGAAGCTACAATAGCTAGCTTCTGTCCATATTTAGTATTTACTTCATTTAAGGTATATGATTTAATTTTGTTGGAAATATCTTTTCGAGTATTGTAAGTCGAACAAGAACCTCTGTTGCCATGTTTGGCATCTTCAATAGGTTCATGCGAGTAAATCTCTTTATATTCACATTCCTGAAAACAAAAATATGTAAGTTGGGAAAATGTTATACATAAAATAATGCCCGATATAACAGGATGATAAAATAGAATGTAATATACTTTATCTGAATCTAGATTTAGATATTCCAGTTCATAACGGTCAAATATGATAAGCTTTTCTCTGGGAGTTTCGAGTTCATAAAAAGTAAAATTCCCTATTTCCAAACAAATATTCCAAATTTGATCCATAAAAGCTTCTTTCAGAGGCAGCGAATCGCCGAGTCTTATAGCCAGTCGTTGCCATAATGCTGAAATTGAAAGAAGACAGGTGTATTTAGTAAATGAATGTAACAAAAGCAAAGGAAAAAGAACATTTAAAAGCAAAAAAAAACAAAGGAGAATAAATTCTTACCTTCTAGCGTTATTCCATCTAAGCCTTCCAAAGCAATTTCGTCGATGACTATGTCGACAAGGTTAAGCGACTTTCTGTTGTTCATCTTGCCGGTTTACAATAAAAACAGCCGAGATCACATCACATAGCTGCGTCAGACGAAGGGATGAACGAAAAATGCATCGTCAAAGTTTGATTTCGAGGTAAACATGCATCGGCATTCGCAGCTGAAGAGCAAACCTGGTTCCGTAGTAAGTATAATATACATAACCTATGATCCATATACATATAGATATACAGGTTACGAGCGCCACACGCCGCGTGTGCAGCGTGTATCAACAATGATACTGCAGCGGTGCGAGCATCACGCGCGAAAGCACCCGGGTTTTGACAGCTGATTATCGCTCCGTGTGAAGCTAGTGGCGCCCTCACTTGAGCAGACTCTCCTATGTTAAATCTTATGAACGAAAAATAGTTCGAGCGGACGCCGCGAGCGTTTCCGTAAGAATTTCCCATAAGATTTATAGGTACGTGTTAAACTGGTCATTAGCGACAGCCCTCCCCTCCAACGGATTACACGGAGTGATATTAGTAGTATGTAGGAGGTAAACCGGCTAAGGGTAGGTATCGTAAGTATAGGGCGCCTCGACTACATTCCAGGTAAGTTTTAGACTTCTTTCAATACCATCAATAATGTAGTCAATAGTTTTTTGTTAGAAAATTATATTTCTTGCAGAGAATTATAATAAATATACTATTCTTGAATTGAATGTGTAGAGTAATAATAAGAGATCAAAATATAGACTTGAATCTTGTAAGTCCATCATCAGTTCAATCGCTCCGTGTCAGGGTTCAATTTATATGCCGGCTCAAACAGGGTATATTTGTGTGACTAAAAAAAAATTGTTATATAATAATGATAATTATACAGATGCAATCTAAAAATAACTATATTGTTGTAAACATTGCTATATGGACCGGATATATCGCATATAAAAAAACGATATATATAGTTATAAAATAGCTTATTTATATAGTGCTTCGATAACCACACGAAGTTTTTTGCCTTTGGAAATTCAAGGTGATGTTAATTTGAAGTGTCGGGTATGTCTACATTAAATTTGTTTCCTAAGCCTTGGTATGGTTTCTAGACATAAGGAGCTTATGTTACTACGAAATGCTCAATAGTCCAATAACTCGCGCACACGTCTCACGTGATCACTTTCTTCATTGAGAAACTATCCTCGTCTCAGTTTAGCTTATTTTTCCACCTTTTTCTCTTAATCAGATGAGGAACCTAGATAGACGTTCTGTCTTTTTTTTCGCCCCTGAAATAATAATATAATTGATTACGTAGCAGGAAAAATATTAATCGAGCAATAATTATATTATATGCGCGGCGGAGTTGTATTATATTGACGACGAGACTTGGTTTATTTTCGCTTTCGCATTGACGTCAGCTGTAAGTAGTTGCGGCTACACGTGCAGCTTCGAGGTTCGAACGTTAATAATGCAAATTATATGCAAATGTTAGACTAACTAAATTAAAAAGTTCTTTATCCTCTTGCGCGCCCTTCATTAACCTCTTGAAGTTCAGTCTAGGCGTCGTACACGCATTTACGACACTTCATATTCATAAAAAGGTTGGCCAGCTCCCATTATGAATGTATGTATAGCTGTTATGGCACCAAAAAAAATTTGATACGCGAAAATAAGATGCATTGAAAAATTAAGCATCCTCTATTATCCGATGTATATATGAAAAATGCTTTTTTGATACAGTGTGCGTAAAATGCGATTTTACGTACTTTGCAACTTTTTAAAATCTCATTTGCGCTGCCTGTATTAAAAAATATCGTTCGATACATGTGCGAAAATTGATTGCCCGCTTCGCTCGGGCGACAAACCTCTAACTCGCGTAAAATCAACTTTTACGCACTTGTATCGAAATATACTATTGGTTGATACAGTGAAGTTTATAGTGAAGAAAGGGGGTGTATGAGATGTGATAAAAATGCTTTGATTTTGGTGTTCGTATAGCAGAATTGCATTTATTAAAACGCAAAATTTGCGATACCTTTATGCAAGTTACGAGTATACGACACCTCTTTTAGCTATAAAATTATATTCAACAGAAAAGAGTTTTACCCTAGAAGAATACGTGAATAAAAGCAGACTAGTAACGAAGCATAATGAAATACAAATATTTTGGTTCACGAAATAAAATTCACCGAATGAATTGTATAACTGTTAATATTTAATAAGCATTCGTTTCCCAGTGCAATTTCCGCACCAGCATGCGCATAATCGATCAAACCCAAACAATTTTTTTGCATTCACCGTACAAAGCTCAACCGATTTTCCAAAGACAGCCGCGCTATTTTCAGTATATACAAACTTAAAATTCATCGGAATAACGAACGTTCATCGATGTTACATATTATAGTCTCGTAGTATATAGCGTTTGAATTTCGTTGTTGCGCGCGTGTCTAAGAAAAGAAGCTCGAAGCCGCATTATTTTTTCGAAGAAATCGATTGACATTGACACTATATGCGTATAACCGTATGCAAATACCAAGCGTATAAGTTTCCAAGATATTTTCAGCTTTACGATGATTATAAAGTTTTACTGTACTCGATCTCGAAATCGAAGATTTCCATAGCATTCAATCGGCACTTATGAAAAAGCTCGCGATTCCCGGAAGGTAAAAGCGCAAATCAGCGTAACGCGATCAACGCGTATGATACAATTTGTCAGAGAATTAAGTATACAGAAGTATCCGAAATTCCGTTCTCGAATAATCTCTCCCTTAGCTTATCCGATCCATGTGAATCTGCGCTGAAACGATCGGCGACGACAATATAATAAGCGATGCGTATACGTGTGTGTGTGTGTGTGTGTAAGGTGATGACGTTTCGAGAAGACAAAACGACGCTGCAAGCTCTGCTATAGGGCTTCTGTGTGTCCGTAGCCAAAGGCTCAAGGTTCGCCAAGGTATTCTCAGATCCGGACTAATCGAATAAGGCCGCGCTCGGCTCTCCTTCTTAAGACTGTTTGCCGACTTAGCAGTGACTTAGAAGATCGAGGATGTTCGCTGGTGATATAGCTATATAGGGCGAGCGGCAGAGAGGGTACATTAGGGATCGCGCTGAGGAGGCTCCGGTGCAGATTACAAAGTGGCACGCGAGCGACGAGTCGTGTCGAGAGCGAGCCGATCGCGCATCCCCCACATCATCAGTTAGCTGGAACGAGCGCACCCTGCCATCGTAAGGTCGACTATCATCTCGATTTTTCTTCCTTTTGCATTGAGTGATAGAGAGTGAGAGACAGTGTGGTATTATATATATAATATATATATATATATTTATATATATATATAACGATCCATTTGTCGAGGCAGCAGTGGGATGGCATCGCATAACATGGGACCAGGCTTCATGGCGTTGACCGCGATGGCTCAACGCGGCGGTTATGGAGGTGGCGGTGGCTACGGCGGAGGTTTCAACAACCAGACGGTCGTGGATAAGGCCCCACCGGAGATCCACCACATGATCGATCCTTACTGGTACCAGTTCCCACCGATGAACCCGCTATGGTACGGGATCCTCGGTTTCGTTATCGGCGTCCTCGGTTTCATCTCCATAACCGGCAACGGCATGGTCGTCTACATCTTCGCCAGCACCAAATCGCTCCGCACCCCCAGCAACCTCCTCGTCATCAACCTCGCCTTCTCTGACTTTTGCATGATGTTCACCATGTCGCCGCCCATGGTAATTACCGATCGCAAAAGTTACGATGACCAATCTCTATCCAATCTATCGATCTGTATCCGCTGTCATCGTCGCACTATAGGTCATCAATTGCTACTACGAGACCTGGGTATTTGGGCCGCTCATGTGCGAGGTGTACGCGCTCTGTGGTTCCATATTCGGCTGCGCCTCGATCTGGACCATGTGCATGATCGCCTTTGATCGGTACAACGTTATCGTCAAGGGTTTGTCGGGCAAACCTCTGACAATCAACGGATCGCTGCTGCGCATCCTCGGCATCTGGCTGATGGCCAGCATCTGGACCATCGCACCCATGTTCGGCTGGAATCGGTATGTTTTTTTCCGGATCTACGCAATAATATATCACTCGGCAAACCCGAGGCTCAAAGCTAAAACTCTCGCTAGATACGTCCCCGAGGGCAACCTCACGGCCTGCGGCACGGACTACTTCAGCAAGGACTGGGTCTCCAGGTCGTACATCGTCGTCTACAGCTTCTTCGTGTACTTCTTGCCACTGTTTATGATCATCTACAGCTACTACTTCATCATCAAGGCTGTGTCCGCTCACGAGAAGAACATGAGGGAGCAGGCCAAGAAGATGAACGTCGCCTCTCTCAGGCAGGGAGATGCCCAGAGCACGGAGAACAAACTCGCAAAGGTTGGCGTCAAACGTACATACATCTCTCGAACATCCCGCAGCTTCGTTCATTCGCTTATCGCTTCTCTATTACCACAGGTGGCTCTCATGACGATCTCCCTCTGGTTCATGGCCTGGACCCCGTACCTCGTCATCAACTGGGCTGGCATTTTCGATCTCGCGAGGCTTACGCCGCTCTTCACCATCTGGGGATCGGTATTCGCCAAGGCCAATGCCGTCTACAATCCAATCGTCTACGGCATCAGGTAACATCCGATTATACAACAGCTCTCTTTACAATAATAATATTACAATAATTATATATCGAACTCCTCTGCTCGACCATTTCAGCCATCCCAAGTATCGAGCCGCTCTGTTCGCAAGGTTCCCATCGCTGGCCTGTGCTGGTGACGCACCACCTGGCGGTGCCGCCGACGCCGTGTCCACTACTTCCGGCGTCACCACGCTCACCGATCACGACAAGTCGAACGCGTAATTTTATCGAGACGAGGAAGGATCGAAAGAACGTGAATCGAACTGATGAGTATAAAGATCGGATATGAAGATACGCCAACTATACACGCATGCATGTACCTGCGATTCAGAAGCAAATTGTAAATACTAACGAATGAAGAAAAAGATGGATATAGCAAACCTTTATAGCTAAGCCAAGAGAATGTCACTTCTGCATCGGAAATCTGTGATCGAGTCGTTATCTTCCTTGGACATCTCTCTCTCTCTCTCTCTCTCTCTCTCTCTAATTCTCTCTCTAAGCCAAGGAAGACCCGCTCAAGTCATAACAATGTTATTATTATACATATTAGGGCTGGCGTTAATCGACTGTCAATTTGGTCTCCTGGAAATTCAATCCAACAGTTTGAATCACTGAACTGCAAGCTGCGCTAATTGGCACTGCGAAAGATAAATTTCATAATCTAGTCTGCCCTAATACACGATTATTATAATACTATGAATATTTGTATTGAAAATAAAAGAAAATAAAAATCCGAGCTATCGCTGGATCGATTATGCGAATTCGCTCATCCGACGAGGCCTTATGACTCGAGTCTCACCACGACGCGAGGAATTTTATCGGTCGACGGATGAGCTCGACGCGGGTCGATGTCGGCGATGGCGCTTATGTATTACATCGCGCAGGCCGTTTTGTATTTTCTACGAAGCGCGAATAACATCGTTGTGGTGTATAGGAAGGCTCGTACGAGCCAGACGCGGCTGGACCATCTGGCGGTATAGTATAACTATTTTACATATAATTTACTTTTGTAAGTTAAAATAATAAACCCTGTATGCGTTTGAAGTACGGAGAAAAACAAAACGACGAGCTTCTCTTGGATTACTTTCAGTTTCCTCATCGCCTACCACGATATACACACACACACACACGACTTCATCGATCGATCGAGTGTTTACAAGGATTTATTATTATTAGCTCACGAGTGAACAGTAAAAAATGAGCATTATTACAAGGTATACACTTGTTTGGCTTGACGATGATCCATCTCGCATAACGAAAATATAAATTTATCTTTTTATATAAAAATATGTTTTTAGTACAAACAAATCGAATTGAATATTAAGCATACAAGTTAGGCGCTGTTTCCTCACGCTTTGCTATGCGTCGATGCGGCATCGGCAGCTGGTGCAGAGGCGGCCTTTGCGGCTGCCGGTTTGTCCTCCGTGTCTCCGAATACCAGACAGGGGCATTTCACTTTTAGTCCAGCTCTGTATTTTGGATGACTGGAATAAAGGTTTGACGGTATGTAGTCGATGCTTTGCTTTGCGACGGATAAAGTTTATCCGACGATTGCGATCATTTACCTGAATGCGTAGACGATCGGATTGTAGCAAGCGTTGGTTTTCGCGAAGAGAGAAGCCCAGATCGTGAATAGAGGACTGACGTGTTGTTTGGCGAAGATTCCCATGTAGTTCGTCACTAGATACGGCGTCCATGCCAGGAACCACAGCGAGATAGTAGTCAAAGCTACCTGTCGTTCGATTCATATGATCACATCTACATTATCTTGTATACTTGATCGGTATAGGAAATGGACTTTCGATAGGTATATGTAGTCTGCGTTACCTTTGCCAGTTTCGCCTCGGCGCTTTCTCCGCTTTGGTCGCCGGAACGCAAGGAGGCGACGTTCATCTTTTTGGCTTGTTCTCGCATACCCCTTTCGTGGGCGGCCACTGCCTAATGACGAACAAAGTGATGTTATTATAGTTGATGAATACGACGATCGAATCGGCAGTTGAATTTTATGATTATTCGAAGGGGGAACGTACTGCAACGATGTGCCAGTAACACAAGATTATGGAGAATAACGGGGTGTAGTAAACGAAAACGGAATAGACCAGTATGTAGGATTTTCCCAGCCAGTCGTCCGACACGTAGTCAGTACCGCAGGACGTCATGTTGCCTTCAGGAACGTATCTTAAAATTTGACGCATTATTTTTTTTGTTTCTCTAGGCAAATAATAACATCTATATCAATTGGCTATATAATATACCTGTTCCATCCGAATAAGGGTAACATCGCCCAGATCAAACCGTGCGTCCAAATGAGTACGATTTGCACAAGTGCTCTAGGTATCGTCAGAGGTGTTCCCGACATTCCCTACGCAATCAAAACAAATTCCTGTTCATTTTTCAGAAATTTAAAAACCCACACTTTTTATCATACATATACATATACGTACTTTGACAATGACGTTGTATCGATCGTAAGCTATGGCCGTCATGGTCCAGATCGAGGCACCGCCGCACAACGAGCCGATCAGCGCATAAATATCGCACATCAAAGGACCTAAACAACGATGGCGTATATATATTGACATTCGACTTGTCGCTATTCGTTAGATAGTCGGAAGAATCAATAGTCGTACCAAGGACCCAAGTCTCGAACCAACAATTGACAACCATCGGAGGTGACATCATGATCATCATGACGAAATCCGAGAAGGCCAAATTTATTACGAGCAAATTGCTCGGTGTTCTCAGATTGGGCGTCACCAAAAATATGTATACTACCATTCCGTTACCACACCAGCCGAGTACACCGATAACGATCATAACGACGCCCAAAAGTTTGTGCCAAATTGGCCAAAGTGGAGGAAATTGATACCTGCTCGGATAAATTGTACATTAACAACTCGATGAAAAAAATCCCAATCGATTTTGGTCTTAAGGATTATAGCCGATCGTCGTACCAATGGGGACCGACGAGATGAAGCATCTCCGGAGGCACTTTGTCGACAACGGTCAGATTACCGAAGCCTCGCATCACCTGCCGTGCAAAGTGTGGTCCGATCGTCGAAGCAACCTGGACAGCGGCGGTGGTGACCATTGTCGTGGTGGATGATACCGATCCCGGAGACGGGGAAAACTCCACAGTCGCATTCACCCCAGCTACGATCGGTTGTTCCATCTCCTGCGGGCAGACACACATCGCTTGGCTTCAGAATTGCTTTTTCACAACGATCCTATTATAGAGCAATTTTTGGAAATCGCAAACAATTATAATAGTCACGCAACAGTCCGTTCTTTGTGATCATGGAATTGGCCACGTATTTATTCCGATTGTGCGAAAGATAAAACTTTCAGGAACGGAAGAAAGAGAGCGAATTTGGCAGAACACATACAGACACACTCGATGGTTACTGGAGAATCGCGGTCAGCACAGTGACCGATTGTCCTGGAGAGCTTTTTATATAAATCCAACTTCTGATGGCTAATGCAATTATACAATAAAATATTCAAATGAAACCTTCTGCAGTTCAAGGTGTGACGACACTGAACTGGCTTGAGCGAAGCTCCTGTCTCTTGTGATTTGTCTTGGCTCCTTAAGAATCATACCTCATTTGCATGCACTTGAAATGTAAAGCTCATTTCAATAATCAATTTATTGTAAGAAACTGCGTTCTAAAAAAAATGCCTCTTCGTTGGATCTGTACGCGCTGAAGTATCTTACGTACGTGACCTTTTGTAAATAAATTTATTTTAATATATAATAATATACAGTATTTGTATCAAATAGCATTGTAAAGAAATGCAAGTTTTAGTCAACAATTCTTGCGATACTTCTTATGTGTCTACTTTTGCCTTCGCGCACAGCCATTTCAAGCTCTTGGGCAAGATGCAGCAAATTATTCGGATCTGTTTGCAATAATACATGCTCAATTTCGTTTGAATTTGAGGTGTTCTTTAATAAAAAGTCTAGAGTCACCAGTGGCACCACTTGCCGAAGTAATGATCTGGATGCAATCTAATTTAACATCAGAAACTGATTAGCATAGGCTGTAGAAAAGATTTAATGTAAGATTAATATTTCCATAACTTCAATAATACCTGAGCTTCGAATCTCCACTCCAGGTCATGATACTGAGGTAATTTTAGACCAAAGTTTGATAAAGCTTCTGTCAGTTCTTGCTTTTTTACTGTATATAATTTCCGTAATAAGATTTCTTGCTCCTCTGAGAAACCCAGGCTAAGAACAGCTTCTTGAAAACCATCTTTTTCAAGCTAGAAGTAAATGTTAAAATGAATAAAGTACATTTATTAGGAATTTTGTTTTCTATATACTCACCTTTGATTTACAACATTCCAATAATAACTGAAGAAGCCCTTCAACTGAACTTCTTATTACTTGTGATTCAACTTGGAGTTTTTCTAGAATTATTATTGATGTGACAATCAAGCATTTTAAAATAAAAGTGTATAAAATTGAATTGCAATTATACAATGTACGTCTGGTCGAATAATTTGATACTCGGAATTACGAATTTAAACCTACTATAAATAAGTCAATAAACAAAGCTTAAAGTTGCACATACGGGCTGCAGCACTGTAAAGTTTCAAATTCGGTCCCTTTTGTAGATAATCCAATGCCAGTTTGCAAAAATCTTGAAGTACTTTAAAAACAATAACATTTAGATTAATAAATAAATAATTTGATAGGAACAAAGTGACAAACAGCTAAAGGTTATGTTTTTACCTTGCGTGGACTGTTCAGTTAGGAATACCAAGTGCTGTTTGTGATCAACGCTTAGATTCAACATCCTGAAGAAACTTCTTTTCCAAATGGTCTCTTAAAATATTTGCACGAATTAAGAAATCAGTAACATCTTTGATCCGTACGAGAAGTATAAACACTTTTAACGTTCGATATATGCTCGATTCGCCATTTTTAAAAGCCACCAGCCGGTGTATACGGCGCGAGATTTAAACAAGAAATGTTTAAAGTAAATAAATAGAAACGTGTATTCTGTAATTTGTCATTCGAAGTAACGTTCCGCGCTTTCATAATAAGTACCATTGCTGAAAACTGAATTTACGATACAACATGATGAACCTGACCATAAAGTATACCTATATTGAGAGCTATACCCTATTACAGTAGCAGAAAGATAAAAATCATAAATATAAGGTCTCAAAAAGTTCAAGCGTTAATGACTGGAAAACTCATGATTTCTACTGTACAAAGACAGTCCATTTCATGCAGGGTAGGTCTCTTTGCGTCGCTGACCTCTATTTATCCTCTAATAATAACCATAAATAAAGAGACCCAAGCACCCAACAGCTGATCCTCGTCAAAGTGGGGGCAGCACTAACCGGATCGGCCGTTACATATAGGTACCAACACCAACCATAACGAAGGAGGGAAGGATAAGGACGCCAGTTAGAAAGAAGAGTCTGAACTGAATCCTCCGGTCGTATAGTCAAATCGTGTTTACTTTAGATCAAGCGTGTCTACGAGTTAGGAGGTTATTTACGGCTTAGAAGTAAATTTGGGAATCAGAGATAGAGCAATTCGTTGTTCGTTCGAATTAGTTCGAATACTTATTTAAAGATCCCGTTTTCGGCCGGCTCGTCTGTGTTTTTCTTTTCACCCGCTTTGAAATCCGCATGTCAGTTGATCAGCTGATTCTATCGCGACCGTTGAGCCATTTTTGTTTACAAATTTACTAATTGAAAATGCCTCAAGAAGCTTGGGTATTAAAGTGCTATTCTTGCAGCAAATTTCAGGTAATGTTCCTTCTATCACTGAAAAATATTAAAGTGTATTCTAAGTAAAATTTATAGAACATAAACAAAAATTGCACGCATAACCTCAATATCAGCATTTCAAAATCTCCTCTCAAAAGTCATGGCCGGATGTTGTGAAGCCTATAAATGAAGTTAGCGTTGAACGATGATTGGTCGACAGATATATCCGGGTTAGATGGCGCCAACATTTAAAATTTAATAAGAGTTTAATAAAATTAATAAAAAACGATAGTATTTAGGTTAGTATTAAATTTTGAGATTAGTTTTGTGACAATTTATTATTATGCCATAAAATAAATAGCGAATATCTAACCTCAAAAATGGAAGAGCACATAGCCTACATTGCATTGGTCGATATATGATTTTTAGAAAGAAGCAACATTAACCAAATACATACGTATGAGTGTAGAAAATGTTTACGTTTGAGTTCTTTTTAGAATGTAAAGAAAGACGTGCGTAACGATATTAAACGCGCGAAGCGCGGTCGATTTTCCTAGTTGTTAAAAAAAAAGTATGACAACGTTTATTATTGTAAACTGTACCTAATCAATTTCCATAGGTGCAACTCAAGAAAAAGGCAAAAAAATGGCAGTGCAAAGTTTGTGGCTCCAAACAAGATCTGATAACTGTAAGTTAATATAACTTGCTGTGTTGTGTTTATAATTTATTGATTCAGATTTTAATGTTTTATTTTTTTTATAAGTAAAAAGAATTTTTCAATAACTACTGCTTTAATCTACAGAAAAATATTAATCGTTTGCATATTTTGCAGATTTATTTTAAAGGATCAACAAGTGACTGCAGAATTAATGTTCAAAATATGAATGCAGCTGAAGGAGAACAGTTTGACAATCAACTAGAGCAATCTGATATTGAAGATCAATATTGTGACGATGAAAATATTGAGAATATATCACAGAATTCCCAAAATTCTCATAACCATTCGTTCTCTTGTGAAGATATGGAAGAATTTACAAACTCAGTGTTGGAAGCAGATATAAGTGAGCCATGTGTTAAAAGTGATGACGATTACTTTCAAAGTAGTTCTAGAATTTGTTCTGAAAATTCAAATGAACGAGTGACTCAGGAAAGTTTTAGGGCATCAAATACAAAGTTAATGAAAACTGGCACCAACAGAGATGAATATGACTTTGATATAAATTCCATTGATTTTACAATAAAGACATACAGGGCAAGTACTAGTTCTAGTACTGAAAAAAGAAATCAGCCATTGAAGTTGAGTATCTTTGAAAGCAACAGTGATTTTGATGAATCTTTGGACTTTTAAATTTATCTTTATTGTACGTATTGTTTTTATAATTAAGCACTAGGAAATAAATGTCATACTGAAAAGTATTAAGTTTTTGAGATATATTTATTTGATAAAATACATTGCAATTATCGAGCAGATCCAAAATTTACCTACACATATTGACACTAGATTGGTGTTTTGAACATTGTACCGGTTTCGTTTTTATCTTTTTTCCTTAGATTTGTAAGAATGCATTTAAATTTTACGCGACAATATCAACGATTAATTTGAAACGCAATTTAAACAAACTACATGTTAATTGTTTTATGTTATATAATTTCCATCATTTTACAGACTTTGAAGTTCATATTTTATTGTTTTGACAAACGGCATTTTAATTAAATAATTTTAAAACATTATTCAAAAGTCATATGGTATTTGGCAGAATATTCAAATATATGAAAGTCAAACTCTGTAAATCGATAGATAATTATATGACAGACAGCAACTATATGTTTCGGTTTTTGTCATTATATAGTTATAAGAAAATTAGTCAATAATATTGTGTTTCAGAAAAAAGTTGCTTGCTGCTCACTCGTGAAAGATTCTGATAAAACCTATATATCATCGCTTCCAACGAAAAGTAGCCCAGTTCATTTTTTTATGTTTGAGAAACTACATTAAAAAGATTTCTTGAATATAATTATATATTATTATTAGAAATGTGGCTTAATAGGTTTCTCTAAGAAATATGTAATAAATATAATACTTGTAATAATTAAATAGCTCAGATATTTTTATTTGATAAAATAAAAAAAACAGTACAATTATCAAGTAGAATCGTAAAACAATAGAAAAAAACCTTTTTGGTATATCCAAAAGTATTTTTTCTAGCGCCGAAGTCTTATACATTTTTGAAAAATATAAATAATGATTTACACTTTCGCTTACACACGTGTTTGACAAATACATACATGCGCTTTTTTAGCGACAATGAAACGATAAAAGAATTTCTCTGAACTAAAAATGCATGAACTATTATTTTTGAATTTACGAATATTGTATTAATAGTAGTTAATTAATCAATGAAATGAGAAATAAAAACAGCATATAAAGCACCTTTCAGAGAAACTTTTTTATTCTATGCATTAGCACTCCTCTGTTTTTAAATATTACTTAATACAAATATACAATTGCAATGCTATAACAAAAAGTTACATAAATATCGTTCTTAAGATGTTGAATCCTAGAATATTAAAAAAATGTATAACCTCATAGAGAGAGAGAAAGATAGGGTAAGAGAGACGTAACTAGATAGTTATCTTTCGCATCTCATTGTATGCATGGAATAAACATGTTCAAGTTTTGTATAATAATGAATCTTGAAAAATGCACTTGGCAGTGGTATAGTGCATAGAAAAATTAATAAATTTGCGTATAGCGAATTTTTATAGGAATATAAAAATCAGATAATTCCGTGCTGACATTTTTGTTCGAATTCGTTGATAACCGTTACGTCACTCAGAAAATAGCACAAACAGGCAGAATTCCTTTTTTTTACACTTGTTAAAAGTATTCGTTGGTCCAACCAAGTGAGATTTACAACAAAACGTCAATTGGCAGATGAAAGCTGTTCGTTATGTACAGCAATGGGCAGCATTATATGCTTATTTACTTTTTAAAACGCTACTTTAAATTGGTGTTTAAGGAAAGCTCTTATATTATTTTCAAATTCTTGATTGTCAAGACAGTCTGCTTGAATTACAATTTGCCTCATCGAATTTCTAGTCAAATTAAATTAATCATCAATATAAAATAAAGATGATGTCAACTTTAATTCTCTTTTGTCTCTTTTATTTAAAATAATAGATTAAAACTTGCCCATCTCTGTATTTTCTTGCAAGTATATAGGTTCTATCTAAAAACTTCTAATATCAAAGATATACATCTTAGACAGCCTGTCTGTTAGCAGTATACGGTGAAGCTCTTGCAGTTTTCGCAGCGTTTATTTAATTCTTTAAAAGAAGCAAGGTGAAACAAAACCGAAAGTTCACCAATTACGTTGTAAAAGTGCCAACAGTAATAAAATAATGTCCGTGGTTATTAAATATAACTTCTACGTATGGTGGCGGTGTCGTCTCTGGGTATTTGCGTCTTCGTGGTATCGTCTAGTACTTTGCCAACTTCTATTGTGCCTATTCCAAGAGCTAAAAGATCATTTCGATTAGTAATGATTATCACCCAATGATTGACTCGTTTATATAATATAAGGAGAAACATATTTACTATGGCCATTTCTTGCTACGTCTTCGGTTTTGCGAATGAAGCAATTCACTATCGCTTATTATTTGCAACGCTGATGGAACGAATGTGTCATCTAAAACAGACAGTAAAAGCAAATTAAAGACATCGATATTTCGCATCTATTTAATAAAAAATGTATACGTGAAAAAACAACATACCGAATGTATCAGCATATTTTCTCTTAAGCATGGATCTCTGCTGTTGTTGTTGCTGTTGAATAAGCGGCTCCCTGGCAGTTTCTCTAGCACTACCGACTGTGCAATCATGTGCACCTCTACAACCCTTCAGATGTTCCAACTGATCGTGAAGGTACGACTTCTCCAACGGACTGAGGGAAGACGCCCTGTTCCATTGTTCAAAAGGATCTTCAACAAATAACACAGAAGATAATGAGAATATAAGTAAGAAAAGATGATGCTCTCATTAAGGAGGAGTAAGCTACTGCTTACCAATTCTCAGATTATAAAATGTCACGAGGCCGGTAGTGAACTCGCAGTAGAGGAAGTTATGGGTGGCGTTGATGGTCCGTATGCAGGAATACGTG
The DNA here is from genome assembly GCA_020010945.3 of Muscidifurax raptorellus. Taxonomy (NCBI): domain Eukaryota; kingdom Metazoa; phylum Arthropoda; class Insecta; order Hymenoptera; family Pteromalidae; genus Muscidifurax; species Muscidifurax raptorellus. Next base: position 1,948,560 of record CM052080.1, read on the forward strand.
TTGTTATTGGCGTTCATACAGAAACAGAAGGGACCGGATGTCCAGAGAGGAGCAGTACGCCAATGATCGTTGTCATGCTCAAAGCAGTTCATTTTCTCCGTGAGACACTCTTTTTCCAGCTTGGCCTTCTTTCGAAGCTTGCGCTCTTTCTTGCGCATACGCTCCTCCTTCAGTCTTCGCTTCTCCTCCTTGGCTGCTTCCTTGTCGTCCCTGCGAAGAGAATATCTCGTTCTAAACTACAATTCTCAATATACCTAATATCTTGTTCATATTTGTACCTGACGTAGGGATCAGGCTCGCAGAAGCATTTGTGCTGTCGCTCCTGACTTACTGACGTTGGATTTCTACGCGGTTGCTTATCGCCCGTTTCTAACGAACCGTCTTTTCGTCCGTGGTGACCAGAATTACCCGTGGGCCTCGTACGCTGCGTTCCCCTAGATACAGGTTTCCTTGCCGAATTTACATTACTAGTGGCTTCGGACGTTGCGATCTCACTTCTCGTCGATGTAGTTGTTGAGCTTGTTGTTGTGGCTGTCGACGTTTCGCTAACGTCGGCAAATGGACTCGGAGTAGCTGGAACTGTCGTCAAGACAGGCTCAACTTCGAAGTAGTTTCCGGTACTCGGTGATACTCGTTTTAGCAGTGAATTGTCCGAAGATTCGTCTGTATTTACTCTGGCACTTTCCGTGATCGTCGTAACTGGTGAAATGGTCGTCTAAAGAAAATTATATTAGAATTTGTATAATTCATTCCTCAAACATAATATATACTTTACCTGAACAGTCTCATCATTCGTTGTAAAACTCTGTTCGAATACCGTAGTTTTCAAGGGAATCCCGGTCGATACGACTTGCGGCAGAACGATATCGTCGTGGACACTGTTGCTCAAGATCGTGTTGTTCTTGTGCCGATGATGCTTCCTGCGCCGCGGTTGTTGCTGGATCTTTTCGTCATCTATGTCCGTCCCGGGGCTCAAGACGTCGGCATTTTCGCGTAGCCGTTGTCGCCGTCCGTTTTTCTTGGGCTTCGAGGTTGCAAGAGGCGTCGGTTCCTGGGTATCAAGCGACGGTGGCACCACGCCCACATCCAAACTGCTGCTGCTGTTGGCGTTTTCCTGCGGTTCGAGGATGGTGTTCTTCTCGTGTTTGCGGTGATGGCGACCCGTGTGATTGTGCGCGCTGGCGTTGTTCTTAGGATGTCTCGAATGCGGCCTGTGCGAATTGTTACCGGCAGGGTTGTTGTTCTCTTCGGTCAAGTCAGGTAGTCGTTCCTGCTCTCGTTCTTCTTCGGCGGCACCACTCGCTGCGGGTTGCGGCCGTTTGAGCATTAGGTGCCGTCGGATTTCCTAAAAAAATTGGCTTAATCGTTACAAACGGTTTGTTTACGAGAGAGTACAAAAGACGAGAGATAGAGAGAGAGAAGGAGAGAGAGAGAGAGAGAGAGAGAGAGATACCAACTTTTAGGGTCTCCAATTGCATTCTCATGCTGCGAATCTGTTGTTCGATCTCTTTCCTGGATATTCGCCACTCGTTCGGGTCTTTGTATATGGACTGACTGCAGTTGACGTCGCCACGAGGTAGAACGGAGCATTTGGGTCTGATCTGCTTGTCGGTGTTGGAGTGTTTTGCCTTCAGGTCGTCCAGTTCTTCCTCGATACTCTCCATGATCTTGGTGACGTGCTCGATGCTGTCTTTTTTGGTGGTGCTTCTGCGTATTCTACGATGTCTGGAAACGACGTCGTCGACATCGAGTTGACCGATTATCAGTTCGTCCAGAGTTTTGGCATCGAAATCTTCGGCAGTATACTGGTTCAGACCCTTCTCCCAATCGTCGCTCAGCAGATCGTTTCCGTCGTCATTCAGCCTGTTCTCGACATCCCTCTTACCTCTTCTGGGGGCGACGGCTTGAACCTGTCCGTAGGGCCCGGTGAATCGGCTCTCTTTACCAAAGAGGAAACGCCGACCGTCGAAATCGTCGGCTTCGAGCCTGGTGTAGACGACGCCGTTGGGCGTGAAACAGGCGCACTTCTTCCAGGCGTTACGCGGTATCGGAATGAGAGGGCTGTTGGTCGGAGGCCGGCACTTGTGACGGCGCCAGCGCTGTCCATCCCTCTCGCAGCGCCATTTCTGACCTGGTAGACAGTCCGCCTGGGCCGATGCACGCGAACACTCGAACGCCAGACGAGCGTGTTTCGTCGTTGCCTGCGACTGCGATGTCAGGCCGTTATCCAAACGCAGCTCGCTCGAGCTCGGCTCCACTTCACCTTTGGAGTATCATAGCGCTTATTACAAAACTTTATTTTCTATTTTCGAAGTAATCTATAAAGCGTGAAACGAGCCTCACCATGATCATCGAGAATAGAATCGTCGATCTCTTCGTCGTCGGAAAAGTCCTGGTCACTGCCTAGTTCCGGCTCAGCGAGGCTTCTCGATGCTGGTGACGAGTCCTCGGTATCGATCGTGTCCCCGTCGTCCTCGTCGTCGTGGCTACTGTTGGCAGTACTACTGGCCGCTAGTTTAGCCTGACGTCTGGCCTCTCGTGCCTTCGCCTCGGCGATCGACTCAGGAGTCTCGCGTCGACCTGACGACTCTATCAAGAACGTGTCCGGCCACTTGTACTTGGACCGTCGACCCGGTTTGTTGCTAAAAGAATAATAAAAGTCAAGTCGTGCCAAAGTAGCGGTGGTAACGGGAATGGTTAACTCACTTGAGGAAGAGTTTCTTGAAGGAGCGTCCATCCATCCTCGGGGGCAGCGGCTCGACGCCGGCAATGTCCAGGAAGGTCGGCGCCAGGTCGATGTTCAAAACTATGTCGTCTACTCTGCAACGCAGCCAAATATAACGAAAATTCCAGCTTGATCGCGTGACGCTGTCTGGTATATATTCCAGAGAGCGAAGACCAGCACGACTTCGTTTTTCAATTTCCGTGCCAGCCTTCGCAGCAAAAGGAACACACACATACATGTGTTACATAATAAAGAGACTTACACGGATCCTGGCGCAATGCCCGGGCCGCGTATGAGGAACGGCACGCGCACGTCGAACTCGAAGGGGAAGCTCTTGCCCTTGATCAGACCGAACTGTCCCAGATGGTAGCCGTGATCCGACGTGTAGATTATGTACGTGTTGTCCAGCTCACCCAGGCTCTTGAGCTCTTGGTAAATCTGCGATTAACCAGCCGAGATTTTAGTTCGTTTTGTTGTTAGAGTTTTTGTTTCTGTACACGTACCCGTTCGACGGCAGCGTCGACGCTCTGCAGAGTCTGCAGGCGTTTGGTCATGAGGAGGTCAGTGAATTCCTTGTGTATCGGCTGCATCTTCTGCGTCACTTGTAGAATCCACTGCTTATCCGGATTGGGCGCGTAGTCGTACGCGGGTGTGCTGCAGTTGAAATAATTGGCTAATTACATAAATACCTTATATAGCCGAGAAAAATTCAGATCAGACTGAGAGAGAGAGAGAGAGAAGAGGCGAATTATGCAAATGATGCGAAAGTTCGCCGACGTGTGTATATATATATATATATATATATATATACGAGGGGGAGGCCTCGAGTTGTCTCAAACAATTAGCCTTTTCCCCAGACTCGCGGCTTTTCTCGGGGTTACTTAATAAACAGCTGGTTTATCCCTCCCCCTCTTTACGCGCGACAAGACGTCGTCGTCGGAGAACTTGTAACTTGCGCCAGACAACTTTATAAGACACGACGAGTTTTGCATGTAATTACGCTTTATTCAAATATATACGGCAAGATAAATAGGAGACAGTCGTCGCGCATAACTAAAAGCAGAGAATTTTTCGCGCAGCCCCCCTAAGTATATTATTATATATTATATGAACGACACGTGTGCGCAATTTCAAATGTATATAAAAAATTAGTCACTTCGTATTTCCTCGCCAAAGCGTGTAAGCACCTATATATGTATGCTTCCGAACGATTTCCAGACGGCTAAGTTTAATAATCCGCGGCTTGATATGAGATTTTCCTGAATAAACACACGGATCGTCGTCATTTGAAACTCCCAGAGAGAGAGAGAGACGCGCGCGTATATTTTACACGCTTGATGTGCCAGACAGCGTACCTATGAAAAGCGAGCCGAGGCTTGCGTAACGCACACTATATACCAGTATAGTGTACATATAACTCGGCACTTAATATTTCAGAAATACAAATGAAAAGGCCAATTTTTCAAGCAGCTTTTTTTACACAGAAGCGGGAGCCAGAAGAAAAACGTATCTCGACTCACTGATGCGTGGTGACGTTGAAGAACATATCCGAGTACTGCGGCGCCGAATCCTCGGGTCCATGCGGCGCCGGAAAACTGGCGACCAGCATCACCGGCTTCCTCGCGAAGTTGTGCTTGCTCTGCCTGAGGAAGGCCACGCTGTCGTTGGCTATCAGATCCGGGTAGTAGTCCTTGCTGTACTCGAAGCCGTGCTTTATCTTCTTGCCGTTCATGTTGACGCTGTAGTTGTAGTAGCGCGAGTTCATTATCAGGCCGCCCCACTCGCGCCAGCCTGGCGGGATGTACGAGCCGTTGTACTTGTTCAGGTACTTGCCGAAGTAGCCTATAGGTACACACGCGCGTCAAATCATATTACAGATCTGGCTATGGCAATTATAACCGAAAATACAGCCGCCTCGTATATATATATGTGTATAGACCCGAGCCGGAGCGCAAAGCGCGATATAAGAATAGAGGCGGCTATTTCAGTCCGCGACGGCCGCGCGAGTGATAGATGCCAACGACCGATACGACAGTTTCTTTCTTTTCATCGGCTTTTCCTTTTTCGCCAACTTTTTTTTTATATACAGGGTTACGAGCTGCCGCCCTTTCTATACAGTATACAGGCTCATTTCGGAGTTTCAATTTTTCGGCCTCTGTATATATACGCGCAGTGTATATATATATATATCGCGTGTTAGCTGCTGCAGAGGGCCGATATCGAACGCCGCGCAGTTGGAAATAAATTTCGCGCGAAATTGGGTTATAGCCGGAGAGAGAGAGAGAGAGAGAGAGAGAGAGAGAGAGAGAGAGAGAGAGAGAGAGAGAGAGAGAGAGAGAGAATTTCCGACGGGCACTTTTGGCCGGCCGACGTGGAGAATCGCATTATCGTCGTCGATATACAATAACAGTGCGAAATATTTTTCAAACTGTGTATACGCCTATAATATACTTTTATTTCGAATAAACGTGCAGGCGTTTGCTACTATTAAAGGTATAGAATCGAGAGCCGCCCTTTTCTTTCCACGAATAAATCAAGGGCTGTGTCATAATGCACGTTTCGTTTTCTCTCGAAAATGGAATTCAAAACGCAAATCCACGGCGCACAATCTGCCCTCTCTCTCCAAACACATCGTGAAGTTTGGAATCTTATCGCGCCAGCCGAACGACCAATAAACTAAAGCGCAGCGCGTATTCAGCTGCGGGCATTTCAAGCCGCCTCTCGCGCTGTATAATATCGCGTATCTTCGAGGCATGATCTCACGCAGATCAAACAAGTTACGCATTGATATTCCGAGCGAGTGAACTTTTCGAATCTCCGAAGAAAGATTAATGGACATCGCGATCACAGCCGCGATGCCTCTGGAATAATGCGAACACAAGTCGCTGATCAATGAAGGAGAATAATGAGGGAAGAATGTTGGCTTTACGAGTATCCGTGTCAATATGGCTCTTCGCAATTGCGCGTGTCGAGACTGTGAGACATGTGGAAACAATTAACATCGAACTGGAAAACAGCGGCATTCCTCGTGAGTACATACAATGCTTGACTCGGCGCGCCAGCGTGTTAATTGACTATATAAGAAAAAAGCATCCTTTGTTGTTGTCTTCTTCTTTTTTCTCTCTCTTGCTCGCATAGATGTAGCGAACGTTATGTCGAGACTGTGGAAACGAGACGACGGGGCTGGAATATTCAACGATCACATCAAGCGTTGGAATTACTTCAAGGACACCCGAAAGATTTGGTTGTGGCCAAAGGGTGTCGTTGCTTACGTCATGGGCACCGGATTCAGTGAGTAATTTTTCGCTTTCATTCGATCCGTATAACAGCTTTGCAATGAATATATCGCTTCTGCGACCGAAGCGTCGCCCGAGAGGACGCTGATCTGGGAGACGATGCAGCAGTTTGGAAAAAACAGCTGCATAAAGTTCCAGTCGCGGCAGTCGGAGCGCGACTACATCGAGTTCAGGAAGAGCGACAAGGGCTGCTGGGTGTTCATAGGCAGACTGAAGGGGAGAAATCTCGTGGAACTCGATTCGGGCTGTCTCGAGAGGCGGACTGATTTGATGCACCAGCTGATGCACGTCGTGGGCTTCTACGATCAGCACAACGCTCCGGATCGAGACAAGTGGATCACGATTGGCTGGGACAACGTCAAACCGGACAAGAAGTCCTACTTTCAAATTGTCAGGGCTGGAACGATGGACGCGCAGCAGCCCTACGACTTCAATAGTCTCATGCAGTTGAGCGGACAAGTTTTCTCCAAGGACTCGTATCATCACACCATGTGGCCGCTGGTAAGCAGGTTTAATTTTTTTTTACCTCAAAGAGCCCTTGTGTAATAAATAAATAAATTACGCATTTTGGATATAACCCTCAGCTTCGAGTGGAGCGAATCGGACCGCTTAGCGACAAGTTCAACAGTCATGATATATACAAAATCAATAAGTTATACGGGGAAGAGTGTAGACGGCGAATGACTGCGAAAAACGAGGACAACGCGAGGACGGGCAATGGCCAAAACGACGGTGATAAGAAGCCCGGTGAAAATGGTAATGGTAAGGATGAGAGTAAGAATTCGAATGGCAATACAAAGCAGAATAGCGGCGAACTGCCGAATGGAACTGGACGTCCCGGAAAGAAAGGCCAGCTGACACCGCACATGATTTGCGTATTCTGGCCGGTGACGGTAGGCAACTCGAGCTTATCGAAAAAAGTCATCAGGCAACGAGACACCGTCGATGCATTAACGGACTCGCAGAAAATTCAGCTATTCAGCGATTACGAGAGCTATCGACAAAAGTGCCCGCCGAAGAGTAACGATACCATCGCCTAATAATGATGATAATAATAAAACTATGCTCGAACGCGTTGTTACAATTTTTTCGAGTAATAATAACCCAATAAAGTACATCGAATCAATCGACGATCGCGGATCGAAGCGAGCCGTCGCGTATACACATATACACACTTGCGCAGGCGAAAGAGCCAGCTTCTCGGAAAAGACTTTATAAATTATTTCGCAAGACTGCGCGTCATAAGCTCGCCCGGACGAATTATCTGAAGGGTATACAGCAGTCGCGAGAGAGGGCTGTGCCGAAGGAGAAGTAAGTCGTCTCGCTTTTTCCAGCCTTTGGTCTGCACGTGCATACAGAGAAGACTACCACTACTACTGCTCACGTACGTTTTCTTCGCTTAACCGTATATTCACGCTTGGCCGAGTCATATTTTCATCTCTCTCTCTCTCTCTCTCTCTCTCCCTCTCTCGAAAGCGGGTATCAGCCGAGCTTTTCTGCATCCGCATCGGAGGAAAAAAGAAGGTATTCGAGAATTTCCAAAGAATAGCGCACTATATACCAGAGCAAGAGAGAGGGAGACACACACGCGAAAGGGAGATAAGCATCGATTCAAGGAGTCACGCGATTTCTCGGCTCTTATTCGGAAGAGGCGGTATATAGCAGCAGCAGCAGCAGCAGCGAAATCAGCGGCGTCTTTGGATCCCAGCCAAGAGACTCCCAAGAGCTCGGCAATGAATTCGGCCGCTGCCTCGAATCAGTGAATTCTGATGGCCTTACGCGCGTATATATACGCGACCGAGAAGTTTTCCCGCAAGTTTCGCTCGTACGAGTATACATGGCGCAGAGGCCGATTAATTCGATACGCGACTCTCCGAGACCGAATACGCGGATAGGTATATATATATAGGTTATAAAATCGAGATTATACGGATGAATGCGACTGACCGGTGCGGTAACCGGCATTGCTCAGGTAAGTGGCAAAGGTGTGCGGCTCGTGGTCCCTCTGCCACTGGGGACTGCTGCAGTTGTCGTTGTTGGTAAAGACCTCGTGGTTGTGGACGTAGCGGCCGGTCAGCAGGGAGCTTCGACTTGGGCAGCACATGGGAGTGGTTACGTATGCGTGTCGTAGATCCGCGCCCTCGTCCCTGATCCGCTTCAGTGTGCGAGGCATGAAGTTCAGCGAACCTGATAACCGATCGTTTTATATAGGTTTTGTCATATATATATATATAATATACGTATTACGTACAGGCTTTCCGTCATTCTAGATTCTATATTTTACTTCATTCCGCGTTTTCCAAAATATTTACTTATAATAACTGCGATATAGATCCGCCGGTACCAGAAGCCAATAATTCAGATAATAACAACTCACCCAACTCCACGTCCTGATCATCGGTAAGAATGAGCACGATATTGGGCTTCCTCTCCCTGTTCAAATAGGGCATATAGGCCGAGTTACCCTGAGGCGCCGGTCCAGCCTGCTGCTGTTGCTGCCTGTGGTAAATCTTTCTCTGACCGCCAAAGACATCCTCGACAGGCGGCAGTTCATCGACGGCTCTCTTCGCGCTACAACAGCCCAACAGCAGCAGGACTACAGCCGGCCAACGCATCGTATTAAGCTTCTTCTTCTTCTTCTACTTCCCGTCGGACAGCAATGACGTATATATAGAAACGTGTGTGTGTGTGTGTGTGTGTGTGTGTGTGTGTGTGTGTGTGTGCCTAGACGCCTCGTCCTGCTCGCTTCATCCTCCGCTGAAACAGACACCAAAAGGGGATTTTCAAAGTGGGTGGACCGGTATACGTGGGATCGATAACTCGTTGAAATTGTTTTTTCCCCTCTCGAAAGCTACTTACCTGTACCCGGTGAAAAATAAAAAAAGCCGCGCGATGTATACTAACCGCGAGAGACAGTCGCAAGCGAAGCGAATGACTCCTCGCGAGCAGAGCATAATGTATCCGCGCGCGTGTTATTTTACGGCCGCTGTGTGCCGAGAGTGAAAAGGCAAAAGAAGTACCTATATAAATAGCCATAAGGAAGGAGGCAGGGGGGGGGGGGGGCGAAATCGAAGGATCGCAGAGAATATAAAAGCGGCGAATATAAAGAAAGGACGTAAAGCTACAAGAGGAAATTTCATAAAAATCCGCGAACACACACACACACACACAATAGCTGGTGAGCGAGGTGCGCAGTTTACGGCGAGGACGTGATTGTCATGTTGAAAAAGTCTCTGGTATATACGATACTTTTTTCGACTGCAGCTCTATTCATAGCCGCGGATTCTCATTGCGCTTTAATGAGGAGGGCGGACTCTATTCATACGTGTGTGTGTGTGTATTGAATCGACCGACGGCGCAGTCGTCTCGTATTCCCGCGGCTATATCGGTATAATCGAATTAAAAGCGACGCGTGCTGCGAGAGACCCAGCTCTCGATGATGATTAAGCGACATCACACGACGATGCGGTTATATTATATATAAAATATACGGGTGTATTACGTATACATGTACACACACGCACACACCCACACACAGACAAAACACACACACAAGTAGGTCTGGACGTTTGAGAGAGATAGAGAGAGATAATCATATGTTGAAGCTTTCGCGCAGCGAAAAACCGAGAGGATAAGCGCCGTGAAATCTCTCTTGACGGAAGTAAAAATGAAGAAGCTACTGCACTGGTGGTGCGGCTCTCTTATTCATGTGCTGCCTCGCGTTGCCGCGCGGCTGTGTCAAGAGTAAAGGATAAAATTCGCTGTGCGCGCGAGCAAGAGAGAAGTAAACATTTTGCGCGCGCAAAGAGGACCGGCCTATATTTTTCATCAGACAGGTTGAAATTGAAATTATTATTATTATTATTATTATTATTATCATTATATACTTTCGCGAAAGTGCGGACGGAGATAAATCTTTAATAGTATATTTAAGTATATTTAATGCATATGCATATCCGATCGATCTCGCATAATTACACCGGAAAATTAGCATAAAACGTCGTTTATCACTCAAAGTTATGTACCCCCCCCCCCCCTCACCTCACTCAGTCGCACTTTGATTATGTTTTTCTCGCGCACATCTCTGCGCCGTGCGACGGATCAATTTTGTTCCGTGTGTATATGATATATCCGCGAAAAGCTCTCCATCTCGAGTGCCGTTTTATCAAAGAATAATCGCAAGTATATATATATATAGCGAACGCAAGTGTGCAATAAAAACAGCACATATATAAAAACTAATAAATTCACGAGACGACGCTTAGCCGGACTTTCCCACGGGTCGTAGCAGCAGCAACAGCGGCAGCATCTTCTTTTCAATAATATATATGTATACCCACAGCAGACAATCTCCTAATTTCGTAATTTCTTGCCTACGCGTGTGTATGTGTTTATATATATATATAAAAGTAAGACGACTCCTCGAAAGGATCGTATAAATACGATAGATAGCCACCCACGACACGCTCTCGCGCGGAAGACCAATCAGTCGCAATTTTGCGAGTATGTATATTATATAGCGACTCGTATGCCTGCTGTCACTATATACTCCCCCGCGCGCCTCTGATTTATCGACGCTCTCTCTCTCTCTCTCTCTGCTATATAAGTACAATCGCAGACCGGATACACACGCGAATAACTTCTTTATATATATATATATATATATATATATATATATATATATATATATATATATATATATATATATATATATATACGTGTACTTATAATATAGCTGCTTATAAGGAAACTCGCGAGGCGTCCGAAAATGTCGTCCGACATATGACATAATACGCACGACGTCGAATTGAGTCCCCCGATTATAAAGAGCAATTTACTTTACCATCGATCAATCGCGATTACAAGGTAAGGCCGTTTCTTTCGCGTCTGCTGGCCTTCGCGCAGGATCTTATAATATAATGCCCTGGAATAAAATCGTCGCGTGCCCGAGAGAGTCGGAAAGAGAAGAAAAAAAAAATGACTGAAGCTGATATAATATATACGATCTCTGGACGCGCGTGCGGGACTAAAGTGATATTTTCCGCTGATGCCCTTCGTGCGATGGGCGACGAAAAATTCAAGAAATTAGAGACTCGACGGCCATGTAATGAGGAAATGCTCGGTTATATACAGCTTTGTACTTCTCGTGTAATTATAAAGCCGTTAGGGGCATATATATACATATATACACGCGCACACAAGCGCGCAGCGTAACGCGTTTATGAATCCTCAGAGCGCGTAATATCGGATAATTAAAAACGGCCGCAATTAATCGCACGTACAGATATGAGAGAGAAATTCGGTCCACGGAGAAGGCCGCTTTGAAGTGCACTTTGGCTAATGCAGCAGCGGCGCTCTCTGCGGTGGCACTTCTGCGTTTCAATGCTGCTGGTGCGCAGTGTATCGCAAGTAGCTCGGAATAAGGACACATGCCTCCCCCCCCCCCTCTCTCTACTCCATCACGAGAATCTCGCTTATTATTATCTCGGTAAATGTATACGTATAATACGCGGACTCGGCGAATATTATTATTTTCCGGAAATCAGTCGGTCGCGCGTATGGGAAGTTTTTATATCCTCCGATGCTGCGCACATCGCAACGCGCTGTATTAAAAGTTTCGCCGGTTGTATAATGTACATGTCTATTCCCCGGAGGTGTCCTGCCCCAGACACATTCGTTTGAGTTAGGCAGGAAAGATAAATACGACCGTATAGAGCCACACGCGAAATTTAATTAAGTAAAGAACGACAAAAAGTCGTTTATTTATATATATATATATATATAGCTGCGTAGACGCGGGAGAGAAATAAAACGTGTACATAAAAGCTTATGGAGCAGAAGGAGAAGTTAAGAGACTTAGAGAGAGAGAGAAGAATCGGATGGCTCGCGGGAGCAAAGCTCGCCATATCCGACAAAGAAGTCTCTCTCTCTCTCTCTTTCTCTCTCTTTCACGGAGTGGATCAAGCAAGCCGTACTAGTACCGGTATCCTCGCGACGTCCCTTAAACGGCGAGTCGCTTGCCGACTCGGGGCTAAGCCACTTATATAGCAACGTTGTATGTATATAAAACCTATTATATTGTATCCTGTGTATGAAAATTATTTATCGTCTTCTGTATATCCAATTTATCAATAATAAATGAACGTAGACCCAGCCGAATCGTCCTGATTCCCTTTGTTTCTTTTTATTGCCGCTCTCCCCCCCTGTGTCGTCGACGTCGTGTCCCCTCTCTATATATACCTACACACACACACACACACACACACACACACACATATATATGTCATCTTTACGGCAGGTCTTGCGCTCAGCGGTGAGAAAAAAAGGTGCGACAAAGGGACACCACACATATCCAGCCGCGCATACGCTATATATATATATATACATATATGCAACACAGGAGAGCAGAAGAAGACGAAGAAACAACGGCTGCAGCAGCTGCCCCTATATAGCGGCGGTATCGACAAAACAGCAGCAGCTCGTTCCTCGAGTTATATACGCAAACTACGCCTCGTGTACCGGCCTCGTATATACACGCGCAGGACTAGCTGCTACGCTGCTGCATAGGCCTACATACTGCTGCTGCATATGCAGTCTATCGATCCCCAAACTGACACACTGCGTGCAGCTGCTCTTCTTCCACCCAAACGCCGCCGATGATAATCGAGTGTGCGTTTCCTGGATATTTTGACTTTTGGTATATATACTGGCGAATTATCGCAAGCATGTGCGCGTATAAATTTGAGTATAATATATGTATACGTGCACCGAGCGCTCGTAGCACACCGATCGAACCGCATTCCTCGACGCGGCTTTTGTGCGATGTATATTGTGTACACTATATATGTTACATAGTCAACCTGTCCGATCAGGCTCGTTGTCGTCGTTCGCGCGGGCATAGATTGCATTTTCAAGCTGGATATTATTGCTGCACTCGGATGAGGATTTGGGATAGGTCTATATCCTCGACTTTACGTAATTGGGCCGAAAGAGAAAGCTCACACATACGCGATAACGCGCGTCCGATAGACACACGTGTATATATCTGCTGCAGCGGCGACTTTCACGCGTTTTATTATAAAAAAATAAAAATAAAAAATACATTTTTTCACTTCCTTCTCTCTCTCTCTCTCTCTCTCTCTCTCTCTCTCTCTCTCTCTCTCTCTCTCTCTCTCTCTCTCTCTCTCTCTGCGCCGCGCGAATATCAAATCGGGACGAAAATTACCTCCAATCACTACGCGCAACATTATCCTTTCTCACGACTCAGGAGCATCGTTCCGCTTATTTGCATTCCGCGCGCGCGGAAAATTAACTCTTTCAGAAAAAATCAAGCATCTCGGGAACTGCAGGTTGTAATAATAACGAGCCTCCATTTTTTTTATTCTACATATATATTTACACGGAAACACAAGCAGAAGCATTTCCGGCCGCGATATTTTTCCCTCGAAAATCCGGCGATAGCTCGCACGCACAACATTATATAACATAAAGAGGGATAATACCGAGGATAATACATATATATACGGTATATCAATCAGTCGGAAATACCACAGAGCGACGCACTTAGCGCCTCTGTGACAATCACTGTTTCTCTCTGCAGATCAAACAAAGCCATCGAGACAATGGCCGATTCGAGTAGCTGCAGGTACAGAGAGGGACACAATATCGTTTGTGTTTATACCGCAGGTTCGGATTAAAATGGGAGAGATGTGTCGCCGGCGATTATAACGAGCGAATACGGTGTGTGTGTGTGTGTGTGTGTGTGTGTGTGTGTGTGTATATAATTGCGACGAAGTACTCGAGAGACCGAGAAAGCATATATAGTATATATAGGAGGAGGTTTCGAGTGGGCGTGTGTGAATGAAAAACTGGCTGCGGTGAGCGATGTTTGATCAGCTTGTGGGTGTTCCTGAATTTCGGGATTTAAACTTGCGGTCGATCCGCGATATGCGCCGTTTAGCCTATTATTAGACACACCCGAGTAGGTTTAGTCGCTCGTAATAATATATTACAGCTGAGATATGCCGCGCGAGTATTTTCCAAGATTCATTCTTTTTTGTATAATTGCTTGTCAAACTCGCTCGTCCCAATAATTGTGCCGCATATGCAGCAGTTGCTGGGATTTTACGCGCCTTATCAGTTCTGCGAGCGACCTGCTGATTAATTTAATAATAGACGATAACATTGTCACATACTGCTTTATACGAGTACCAAAATAATCACGAGTTGCTGTTGTCACGGCTCGAAGACCAGAACTCTCTCCAGTACACACACACCCACACACACGCACACACACACACACACACACACATATACATATATATATATATATATATATATATATATATATATATATATATATATATATATATATATATATATATATATATATAATATATATATATATATATATATATATATATATATATATATATATATATATATAACAGACCGTGCGCATAAACTTCTTCACATAACAATATTAAACAAGCTCGTAACTCCATAATAGCCTCCTCTCTGGCATCAACTGGCAAAAAAGAAAAATCACGCTGATGCTAAATAGACACGCGCATGCGTATATATAGCTATATAATAATTCGAAGCGCGTTTGAAACAAAAGGCGCGGACGCATCAAGTGTATAGAGTTTAAAAGGCCGTTCTCTAACAAAAAGGCAGCAGCAGCTGCCGCCGCGCCGTAGCCGAGGGTGCTTTACGTAATGAGCGCCGTCGCTTCGCTCGTATAGCTCAGCTTATAAGCACTTAACCCAGATACAATTGTGCTCGAGTATTCTCGCGAGAGAAAAATTCCGGCGTCTGTGGAAAAAAAATTTTAAGAGAGAGAGAGAAGAAAACGATTGATTCGGTTTGGAGCAAAGCCATATCGTGCGGACTAGCGGCGCTTTGTATGTACATGCATTTCCGAAGGATATATCCGAGTCGCGCTGTGTTTACGTAAGGACGAGTTGGTTACAGTATATATATGTATTCGGATTTTGTCAGAGGAAAGCTCGATCGATTTACGCGAGCGCGCGCGCGATCAAAGTCGTTGAACCCGACGTATAGAATCTATTTCCACAACTGCATATCTCCTGCGTCCCTCTCTCTCTCTCTCTCTCTCTCTATATATATATATATATATATATATATATATATATATATATATATATATATATATTCAACCCCGAAAAAAGGATGAGATAGTGTGATCGATTCGAAAAGCGCGCGCAGCAGTGAAAATAAATAATTTATTAACTCGTCGACGAGGCATCAATTTTCGTTAGCTCGACGAGCGTTTCGGCACTTGGCTTTCCCATTAGCCCTCGCCCCTCTCGATTCCCGCTATATATACAGTAATTATCGCGCCCTATAAATAGAGATGGGGTAACAATTACCCGTAACTCTATATAGCTGCGCTTATCACTCTCTATAGTCTCTTTATATCCTCGACTTTTTTTGCGCGCGATATACGACATCATCGCCGGAGGGCTGCATGTATAATAGAAACGAAAAATTTGCATGCAAGAACTTGTCGAATTGGGTCAGGTGAAAAAAAAAACACATAATCTCTGCGTTGGGATAGATTAAAAAGAAGAAAGTTTTCGGCGATCGCGCAGAGTTAAGGCCCAGCACTTGTCCCGCCGAGTATTGCGCGCAACGGACAAAGGACGAAGCCCGCATAAAAATTCCAAAGCCGTGAGTCTGCGTGGGCGCGAAAAATATATATGCTCCAGCGTGTGCATAGGATCGGACACACGCGTTGCATAAGGCTGACGGCAGAGGGTTTACCTGAGCGCTGGCGCCTATTAGTGCGTATGTATATAGCCGGGGATATTCCCGAGAAAGGGGTGTGATTCATTCGCGGGTGTGTTCGGCCCTTTGCAAATACTTTTTTTTTTTCAATTTTCGGCTGGATACAATAAAAAACCGGACACGCGGGGCGCCGGGTGAGATGAAACTAGAAGAATGCGCGCGTGCGGTATCCTTTCATCCGCGTGAAGCATTTTCGAATGTGTATATATACATTTATATATTCCCCCTGCATACACTCGGTCAGTTGCATCCCAATCGCGACGCGGCTCATGATTATGTATCAGTCACGAATATATTCGCAAAAATGATGCGTTCTTTTCGCGGGATAATACAATTAAGCTAATAAACTTTTTATCGTGTCATTGTCATCGGGCAAAAAGAGAGCCGCGCTATAGATTACGAAGATGTTGCGGACGATGATTTTCCTAACGATCCGCGCCGAGAAGACGCGAGTAAACAATTTTTTTTTTCTTTTGAAAGAAGCGCGCTGTCGTATCCTTTCGCACAACGCGCGTATTATGCACCGGCTATTTCTGCAACGTGTCGAGAGCGATGTTTTTGAAAAATGTTGACGCGCGCGGCTATTTCAGCGAATATTATATTTTAAAAGTGTTCGTGCCTTTCTCGGAAACGTCATCCCGTCCATTCGTTCCTTTTCCGAAAGTCTCTCGTGGCAGCGCGCGGCGGCGAAAAAAAAATCACAGCCGCCTATATAAGTATACTTATTACAGCCGGCAATCTTTCAATAAAAGACTCAAACTTAGATGTGTATTTAACTTTCGCGCGAGTAATTATAATATATCCTCTCTCTTGTATATGTGCATTTTGCACGGAGAGATAATTATTTAAGTATATGCAAATAATCAAGGAGTGTAATTCCGCGGATGATTGCATAATTTATCCGTCTACGTATCGTCCTGCTGCACAAGGAAACGTATCGTAAAACGTAATCAGCAGCTGTGGTATAAATAATAATATACAGAAGGAATGTGTGCAATGTCTAGGACGAAACGAATCACGAAAGCAACGAGCGGCAGAGGGAGTAAAGAAACGACTAATGCACGCAACGACTTTACATATATATATATATATATATATGATGCCTATACATCCTATACTCACCGGTTAAAAATCGGCGACCTTCGCGTCCGTCAGTATATATATATATATATATTTATGCTGTTCCCGGTCTTCCCTCTCGTTCGCCGGTCTCTCTCTCTCTCTCTCTCTTTTCGCGGTATATATAATGCACACGTCCCTCTGCAGCAGGAGAGCGGGACTATATAGCCATCAAGTGAATCCACTCTTCTTTCCTTTCCCGCACTCGAGTGAATACCTTTAATATCGTGTATTCGCTACGAGCCTGGCTTACACTATATAGATACGCGCGACAGCCAGTCGAGAGAAACTCGTCGTTTCCCAGCAGGCAGATCACACAGGACGCGATAGGGAACACGTGCAGCGACGTCCGAGAGACTGTCTCCCCGACGCGCGTCGCGATGCTGACTCGGCGACGCTCGCGACGGTACTGACTGGTGACTATACTGATGCCCAAGAGCAGCTGCTGCTGCTCCGCGCGATGCTATATGCCCGCGCGACCGTTTTCGCCGGCGGCGGCGCGAGCGGCTGCGCTGCAGTCTTCTCTCTTGCTTTCTTTCACTCGGTGAGCATTAATGCGTAGGATATATGTAATACCTTATAATTATACGCATCTCTCCCCCCCCCCCCCTCCCCCGTTTTCTGATCGACGAAGGATCATAATATTCTCCAGCGTTTGTAAATATAACATTTTGGAGCTCTTGTGTTTACGCATACGCGGAGAGTTTGCTTGTACTGTATAGGCGGTCTGTACTTTGGCTCGCGTATATGCCTATTTAGTGTAATGTGTATATATCCGCGCGCGGCTGCCGCGAAGAACCGTGAACTTTACGATGTTGACATTAAGTATATCATCCAGGAATTTTTATATAGCGCGTATAATATCCGCTGGGAGATTTTTGAATTATTATAGGAAAGGTTAAACCGCGGCGAGCTTTCATAAATGCGGAAATTAAAGGTAAACACGGAACCCGCTTGAAAAAAAAAACACTATGAATAAAACAAGCGCAAACGTGTAAAGTATCTTAATTAAAAAGTGTGCGCGCGCGTGTGTATATACGTCTGATAATCCCGATGCTTCTAAAATTACGCGCTAAACTTATACTCTCTCCCATTGTTTATGCAGATGGAGAAAGGCCTGTCCACATGCGCGGGAGCGTATATATAATGTACAATCAAGCAGAGAGTAGCATAAGCTTGCGGGGGCATTCCTCGCGAGATAAAACCGTCGCTGCAGCAGCAGCTGCTACTATACGTCGAAAAATACGCATAAATTCATTTGAATTGCGAGACGACTGACGCGCGCTTTGTACTATATATCCGCACACGTGCGGAATTGTTAACGCGCGTCGGAAATTTAAGAAAATTAAAACGTCCGCTCGCAGCCTCGGCTAAATAAACACGCGCATCGCAGCGACTATGGACTTTTTTTCCTTATTACGTACTGTAACGCTATGTAATATGCGCGGTATGTGGTGTATAAAATAACGCAGGATCTTTCGCGTAATTTTGGAATACGCATGTACGCAGAGCGGAATACACAGGACGATAAGAAAAGTGGAGTGTTTGCGATTGCGCGAAAAATGGAACGTTTTTCCGCCGCGCGCTCTTATAGTATCGGGAGCATCGCACAGGTATTTTATATCGACCATCTCGCGCAGGACGACGTGGACAATGTTAAGGACAAATACAACGAACAAAAAATCACGATCTTTATTTAGCCCGCAGCGCGCGCACACAGGTGTAAATACGATCCCCGCAAGCTCCCACGCGTCTCAAGTGCCTTTATACGCGTGTGTGCGAACATAAAGCAGCGACAGCAGCACTTAGTTGAGGGCTTGCGCGCATTTTCCCTCCGCGAGAGAGAGAGAGAGAGAGAGAGAGAGAGAGAGAGAAGTGGCTCTATATCGACGAAATAGAGAGTAGGGAGAGAGACTGCAGCCACTCGACGAGGTGTCTGCAGCTACGTGTAATATAAAGCGCGTGTGCGCTTATGGTATATATATAGGTACGCCCCCTCGTTTTCGCGCCCCTTTTGTTTTGCCGGGCCGATTTTGAATCTTGAGATTCCGCGTCTGCGGGGATTATGCGCAATTTCTTTTTCTTTCGCGACGAGAGTTCCGACGATTGTCATTCAAGGACGCGACGAGTCCTTGCGAGGAATGAAAAATGCATGTACATCGTCGGATGTATAATACGCTTTAGGAGCGCACGGAAGAGAATGCAAACTGTGTCAAGATGCAGGAGGGTCTTTCGTTAGGCGACGTTCCCCCCTTAGCTGTCGACTCGTCTTCTACTCGAGGTGTGTGCACACGCGATATTTCGACTGATCTTCGCGTTGCTAAATTTCATTTCGTGCTTTCCGTAGCTGAGGCTTCGATTGTATTCGAAACGAGCGTCGAGCGTTAAAAAAAAAACAGCCGATGATACATTCCGACGCGACGTTAGACAGACTTGAAATTGAAGGATCCGTTTCGAATGAAGTACCCACTAATTAGCTAGTCCAACGTTTAAGAAGATCAACGATCCGATTCAATCTCGCCACAAAGCTCACAATTGAGAACACGCAGTTGTCTCGGACCTCTTGACACAGTTCTGCATGTATATACTGGAGTCTAGGCTGTGTCGGTCGGCGCATATATATACTATATACCTAGCACTGCCAGGGGGGCTCTCTCGTATGCAATCTATACAACTCCTTTCCTATCTTTCCTTCTGAATAGAAGACCGTCGTCATCGCGGCTTCACTTTTACTTGCATGTGTGGCCGAGCTCAATCTCTTTTAAAGCTCGACGAGACGGCCAATATTGACTCGATCGCACACGACCGGCATGTGCACGATATATACACTGCGCCGCCGTAATTTCACACGCGACAAGGACGTGTCTGGCGAGAAGAAAACACATGGATACCCTGATCTCATGACAATATCCTTTTTATTAAAACTCGATAAATAAATTATTTTAAAAACGCGTCGCAGCTCTTACAAAACGTCTTCTAACAGTATATACGTCATCTACGTTCTCGCAGTCTTTTCTGAACAACAGCAGGATTCAAGAAAAAAAAATAATGTCGCATTTACGTATCTCTTATCTAAACGCTCGGCCGCTGAATAAGACATGCGTTATTTCATTCACGCATTGCGCACGTGCGACTTCCTTGCGTGCAATCGCCGCTGGACAAGAGCCTTTGTTGTGCGCTTGGTGTGCGGATGCAGCGATTATCATGCACTTTTCTCTCCTTTCGACCAGAGCGCCCACATCGCGAAAACGCGCGTACAACACGCGCCTCCTGCTGCCATTTGCATGACAAACGTTAGACGTCGAGTAGAGGACGCGTGATGGGCATCCCGATGTGCACCACTGGCCTCATACCTCTTTTCTATAATCCAACAGTTTTTGTTCGTCCTTTATTGTACACGAGAGGCTTGCTTCTTTTCGCTATGGCTTATTTTTATACACTTCACGATGAAAGCTGAATCGATTCCCAGCATAAAGCTATACTTCGAACCGGCGAAACGTGCGGCCGTTTTCAAAGAATCTTTTGCACTCTTGAGTTTTCAAAGCACGTGAGTTTATGTATTTACAGTTTTTTATGTTCTTTCTTTTTTTATACCTAGCTTATAAGTATATCAAAGTCTATCTTACAAACTTACAATGTATATAGTGGTATGATTGTACAATATTTACAGAGGTACATTCTCACAAATGATCTCGTCGTGGACTATTGCGGTTACATGTACAAAACTTTGACCTATCAAATATAAAATACTTTTTACATTTTTCTCTTACACTGAAAAATCGCTGGAGAACGTCGAAAAATGTAATGGTAAACTTGCAGCAAACCGTATTTATCTAACATACAGTTATTAACGATACAATCGATTTCCTTGACTTTTTTTAAGCCATTTGAACAAACCTTGTAAAAAAAATACCATAGAACAATAAGTTATCGTTAACTGGCCCAACTGTGATCTGAAAATTCAAATTGATAATATAAAAGATGATAGATTCGTAATGATGTATAGATCACGAATTATTTACCAAAACTTGAGTTCGGACGGGACATTATTTGGCACAGAATAATCGCAGAAAGTCGTATTTACTATAACTGTTCTATTATGTCGTGGTCGTTTTTAAACGGCCTTTTGAGGTGGTTATCCAATAACGAGTACTTTGACCGCTGAAGTTCTTTTGTAAAGTAAGTAATAGTTTTCTTCAGCCCCTCAACTAATGGAACCTTTGCCTCCCAATTTAGGAATTTCTTAGCTCTCGAAATGTCCGGTTTTCGTCGCTGGGGATCGTCTTCAACCGCAGCCAATGCAACTATTTTGCTCGTACCTCCCACCAAATCTTTTATTATCCGTGCGAATTCTAAAAGCAGAATGGAAGTTCTTCTACATACTGTTGTGGTAAAAATACTATCTGACACGTGCGATAAAAATATTACGTCATGTACCTTCTATTGTATGTTCTACTGGGTTCCCAATGTTGATAGGCTGAGTGTAATTTGATGCCATTAAAGCGACCAATCCATCTACTAGATCCGACACGTACTGAAACGATCTGGTTTGCTTGCCATCGCCGTAGACAGTTATTGAATTGTTTTGTAGCGCTTGAAGTATGAAATTCGAAACTACTCGGCCATCGTTCATATGCATTCGTGGTCCATAAGTGTTGAAAATGCGAGCTACTCGAACGGCGACGTTTTCTTGTCGCTCGTAGGCATAGCTCAGCGTTTCTGCTACTCGTTTTCCTTCGTCGTAACAAGCTCTTGGGCCTTCAAAAGAATATAAATAAAGTTATTTCTAAAATATAATTTTTCTTGCAAACAATTTATTTCTTTTTGAAACGAAATTAATTACCTATTGGATTTACATGTCCCCAGTAAGTCTCTGACTGAGGGTGTTCATCAGGATCACCATAAACTTCAGAAGTACTTGCTATCAAAACCTTTGCCCCTACTCTTTTGGCAAGTCCTGAAAGAATTAAACTTAACATGAGTATAATGCAATCTTCTCAAATTTATAATGTTCTTGTAAAGTTCAACTTACCCAACATGTTGATTGTACCTAGAGTATTAGTCTTTATAGTCTTTACAGGATTTAACATATAATGCGGAGGACTAGCAGGACTTGCAAGATGATAAATCTCATCTACCTCTACGTATAATGGTCTGACAACATCGTGATGAACTAATTCAAAATTTTCATGGCCGATCCAATGCTCAACATTTCTTTTCCTACCAGTAAAAAAATTGTCAACAACAATGACCTCATGGCCAGCCAACATGAGGCGATCTACTAGATGTGAGCCTACAAAACCAGCTCCACCGGTTACTAATATACGTCTTCGATTTTTGTAATTGAGAAATTTGACAACAGGGTAGTTTTTGGGTACTCGATTCTCCAGTTTGGATTCTATATACTTTAACTTCCCCTCCAATTCTCTTATCTTCTTCTTTGCCTCTTGTAAGTCATTGATTTCAGATGCATCAGCAACTTTTGCATCACCAGCTTTCTTGAGAATATTGGTAAGACGATCGCTTGACAACCTATCTCGGACATTGTGCGATTCGCCATCATTTTCCGTTTTTGCAATACTTTTGTAAATTCCTAAAACTAAAATAATACATGATGTATTGATTGTCCGCTTACTGATAACAAGTAGTTAGATAACAAAGCTTACCTAGAACTATGCCAACAACTAAAAGAATTATTTGTTTCATCTTTCTTTGAATGATCATGACTTGAATATTTGATGTCATAGATCATTATATTTCACAAATAGCTGTCAATCGTCGAGAAAGGAATTTCATAAAAGTTTGACCTCTGAGCACTCCCTATTTCAAAACCTACTTTTATCTCGATGACATAACCTCGGAATGTCGACATGTCAGACAAAAAAAATACTTACATCCCATCAGAATCGTTGAGATTCCCAAACATTCGATTCGCCAAAATTTGCGAATAATGTAGTTTAGATGTGTCCGCGCAGAATTCTAATATAAATCATCGTAATTGATGTATATAACATTGATTTGGCCGAATATCACACTAAAATCAAACGAAACTTTTTTAAACTCGAAATGCGACTTAATATAATTTATATAAAAATCGTTTTATAATATACCTTAGATTTACAAATATAGAAAGGTACAGCTGGTACTACACTTGCACGAGAGCAGCCGACAAATAAAAATAATACAAAAGTGTATTAGGTATTATATAGTATCGCGTATATATATATACAAACCGCCATTCGCCTTGGTAAGGGCACACTAGCGCCAAGTGCTCGTGTTAACCCAAATGAGAATTCGACTGGTGGCGAAAATTGGAATAGAAATAATTAGGGTGTAATACACTGCTCTTGTGGGAGGTTTTACAAAATATCGTATACTGACATGCTAAAGTATTTAAAACTTAAAATAGAAGAAATGAAAGATTTAAAAAATCAATGCAAATTTTTAAAATACCTATAACGCTCCTTTGCTAGGTCAAATATTTTTTTAAAACATTTTATTTCAATGGAAATTTTTATTTGAAATGATCTAAACCTGTACATACATACATGTGTAGTATCTGCGTTATACATATAGCGTATCAGTGACAGTCACTTTCTGACATTGGATCTTTGTTCGCATATAAAATATATATATATATATATATATATATATATATATATATATATATATATATATATATCCACACATATATAATATACAATACCGGTATAAGCATTCAAAATCGCAACAGAGCTTTGTATATAAGTATATACTTTACATATGACATATATCAAACATTCATTGCCCTTTTACTGGGCCACGTGCTCTCGTAACAAGTACATACATTTTTCTTAGGATTTCTTTATTTCATCAGTTAAATCTTAGCAGGTATGTGTGTAAGGAATTATGAAGTGCACATAGAATATATTACTATTTTTTTATGGTCATGATATTAAAATGTTAATATTAAACTACAGTTCTGTAGGTTTTAGCTTGATAGGTTAGTTTCTGTTTAAAAAAAATGAAATTTATTACTATTAAACTTTTTATTTCTGTTTCAGAATATAGAGTAATAAACACAAAAGCCAGTTTGTTAATTATTTTCAATAATTATACATATATATATAAATATATATATATATATATATATATATATATATATATATTACTAAACAAAAGAACTATAAGCTTGTGAATTTTAATTGATTATATAAATTAGATGACAGGAAAAATTAAGTATAAACAAATGCCAGAGTCACAAAGTTCTAAATATTCGAGTACAGAAAAGTTCTTGAATCAAATTAAATCGGATCTTCTAGTAAAGAAAACCCAAAAGCAGGAAAACAAAGAACTTCATAAAAAAAGAGTACAATGTTTACGAAAGGAACTAGAATTTTTAAAGGCAACTGAATGGATGTATAAACCTATCAATCAGTGACAATAAGCTTCTGGTATACAATTTTCTTAATTGCCATTAAATCTATTTTATGAAAACTTAACAAAATGTTTTCTGTTTTAAAATACGTTTCTAATAAAATATTTGGAGATGCCAATGATACAAATTATACCAATAAAAATGAAGAGCCAGAAGAAGAAAGTATTGAAAGTCTCTTAGCTCAAATTGAAGATATCAAACAAACTTCTAACAAAAATGATGCATCTCAGTTGAATTTTAATAGTGAAGAAAAAGGATGTTTTCATAAGAGTGGAATAGTCACTCTTGTTACAGATAATTATGTTCTCATTGAAAATGACTACATGTGTGAAATAAAATATGTAATTCCACAAGATCTTAAAAAGGGTGATAAAGTATATTACATGGCTTATAGGGCTAATGAAAATGGAGATTTGAAGATTCGTAAAATTGAATATAAATTTGATGCAGTTTGGGAACAAGATGAAATTGAACCTATCAAGTTGACACACATACCAAACATTGAACTAGAATTAGACAAACCTGTAGAAAGCTTAAATATTAACCCATCTAAACCACATATAGAAAACCAGCCTGTAGCAAAAAGCTTAAAGATTAATGTAGGTAACAGTGATAAAATATTGAAAAAAAGAGACATTAATAAAAGGACTTATACTGACAAAGTTGTCAGACGCTGTGGTAGAGAAGTTTTTTTTGAGAACTATGATATAACTGTTAATTTGGATAATATAAGGTCTGAATTTGTACCAATGATTGGAGATTGGGTAAAAATAGAATGTTTGGTTGAAGTTAACGAAGAAATTCCTAATTTTCAAGGAGAAATATTACAAGTGGAATCAATATTACCGAATAGATCTTTCAATAAATTAGGAAAAATTACACTATATGATAATCAAACAGACATTGGAAGGATTGAAGATAGCATAATATTTACTAAAGCCGTTTGTTCGGATGGCTATATACCTTGTGTAGGAGATAAAGTGGTAGCACAAAGTATTGAAAGTGATCAAGGGCTACAGCAGAGATGGCGAGCTATGAAAGTAGTACCATTAGAAGATGTATGTTTTTAAATTTTTCTTTTATGTATTGGTCAATAAAACTTTTTTAACTTTAATTTTAATTTTAACAGGTATCTAATAGATTTGAAACAGAAACTGTAAAATTTAAACCCCAATTACCAGATGATGAAAAAGAAGAGCTTCTGAAGGATAAAGAAAATATTGAAATCACCAAGAATTTAAGCTTGACTTTAAATGCAAAAGAGGAAGAAGAAATTGATATAATAATAAAAAATAATGGAAATGTGAGACAGACAGTGTATAAATGTGCATTCTTATTCAAAAGATCTAATTCTCAGTTGCAACTTGTTTTTCCTAAAGAAAATGAGCAGCAATTTCTATTACCTGGCACTGAACTCACTTACAAGCTTAAATGCAGAGCCAGAATTGTTGGAAAGTCTCAAGAAATGATTATTTTTAAATTCAAGAAGTTTAAAATTGCTCGAATTGTTGAAATAACTGTCAATAGTATCAAACCCAAAAAGAATGAGATTATTGCAAACACCTACAATCGTCACTACAATCAGTATTCCATAATACCACGAATTTATGAAGAAGGAATGTATATTAGAGGAGTGAAGCCATATAAAGTTGCTAAATTCATTCCTGTTCGTCCTGTTACTTGGAAAATTCCCGAGATACTTTGGAACGTTATAAACAAGATTAAAGTAGAGCAAAAAACTCATTCTGAAGCTGTGTTTGCTTTAGTGGAGGCAGTGCCTTGTTTGCATGAACCTTTAAGCATACACAATTACAAGAAACGTTTCGATTATTTATTGTATTTAGAGGAAATAGAACAAACAATCAATATGCAAAGGTTTGACATGAAAAGTGCCACACTACACAGGAGCGGAGAATTTTTGACGTTAAATGTACCAGGACTTGCAGAAAAACGACCGTCACTTATTCTCGGAGATAGAGTTATTGTATCATTTCTTTGGGATTCTACTGGTGGTATGTGCAATATAATGCTTTAAAATTAGTAAGTCGGTAAGTAAATATTTAAGAATCGTAATATTTTTTAGGCGAAAAAAAGTATGAAGGCTACATTCACAAGATTCGAAGCTCCGACATTTTTTTGAAATTTCATCAGAGCTTTCACGAATCTTATCACGGTGAAGACGCGCAAATTAGTTTCAAGGAATCAACTACTGTCATCCAGCGTTGTCATACAGCTATATCTACTGTAATCAACAGACTTGGTCCAGATTTTTTGTTTCCTAAAAAAGTAAATCAACAAGAACCTCAATATAATTTCATTGAAGAAGAGGATTCAGATTGTGTCGATGACGGTGATCAGTTAGCAATCGATCAACCGAATTTAGATGATTTGAATACTCACGAAGAAATAGTGAAAACGGTTGAAGCATTACTATCACGTAGAAAATTGAAATGGTTTAACAAAAAGCTTAATAAATATCAGAAAGAAGCTGTCAGAAATATTTTGAAAGGATTGGCACGGCCTTTGCCTTACGTTATATTTGGACCTCCTGGAACAGGAAAGACCATTACTGTGTGTGAATCTATTTTACAGATTTTATTTACTATGTCAGAATCTAGAATTCTCATTGCGACGCCTTCAAACAGTTCTGCCAATCTTATTGCGGAGAGACTACTGGACAGTAATCTCTTGAAACCAGGTGACTTGGTATGTAAAACCGTTTAACCGTGATTTCGTAATCAATATCACTATATGGTATTTTACATTTTGTCATCGATGTTCTAGGTTCGTTTGGTGGCTCATCACTATCTCGAAGGCGAATCTATTCCAGAGAAATTAATTCCCTACTGTGTGACAGCGGATATTGCAAGTGAGGGAAGCAGAGGGGACGTGAATAATCTCGATCCTCGTGGCTGCAAGACTAACGTAACTCTGAGCGTATTGTGCCAACATCGTATGATAATAGGAACTTGTTCAGCCCTCGGTATTCTCTACAATATGGGGTGTAAGCCAGGACACTTCACGCACGTCATAATCGACGAAGCCGGTCAAGCTTGCGAGCCGGAGATTATGATCCCACTGAGCTTGGCACATTCAAGTACGACGCAGGTCATCCTGGCCGGTGATCCAAAACAATTAGGGCCGGTTAATCAGAGCCGATTGGCTGGATATTACGGCTTGAATGACAGTTTCCTTGTAAGATTGCTTCAACAGTTTCCTTATCAGCGGGATCCCGAAGGTTTCGAAACTGGATACGATCCTCGATTAGTTACCAAATTATTAATAAATTATAGAAGCTTGCCTGACTTGCTTGATCTACCAAATAAACTTTTCTACGAGGCCGAATTGATCTCTAAGGTAAATTAAATTTCTTACGACTGAATACAGCCGACAAAAATAATATTTTTGTCTTAATAATATATTTTAATAGGTCGATCCTGAAAACAGCGATGAAGCCAAGTTATTGGAAAGCTTAGCAGATATGTTGCCCAAAAGACTCGGAACTCCGCCAGCCATTATTTTCCATAACGTCGATGGCACGAATATACAAGAACCGGATAGCCCCAGTTGGCATAATCCAGAAGAAGCGACGCAAATATATATCTATCTTTTGGAACTCTACAACCGTGGGTTGGAGCCGGACGATATTGGAATTATCACACCATATTCTAAACAGGTAAAACGTCTATTAATGCTTTGTTTGCGCACTGATAATTAATTTATCTTGAATATTAATTTCCCCAATTTTTAATAGGTTTATAATGTAAGAAATCTTTTGGCGGCGTTTGAAATGGATATACCAAAAGTCGGTAGTGTTGAAGAATTTCAGGGACAAGAAAGAAAAGTCATTATTCTGTCAACCGTCAGAACTGCGCCAGATAAGGTGAAGGAAGACGTAACGCACGCACTCGGTTTCGTCTCGGCCCGGGAGAGACTAAACGTAGCAATTACTAGAGCTCGAACTTTACTTATTGTCATTGGCAACGCTAAACTTTTATACCAAGACGTTTACTGGCGAAGTCTTTTAGATCATTGTCTCGTCAAGAATTCTTGCGTTAATCTAACGTTAGAAAAACAACAGACCAAATAAATATTTTTTTAGTTTAGATATTTTAGAACACAAAGAATTTAATTTACTTTATTAGATTTATCAGAACGTTGTTTAAAAAAACGCCTTAGAATGGATTAATTAGTGTATGTACACTATTAGAAATTTTAAACGTGCATTTATAAAGTTAATTTTCTATTTTTTTTTACTCTTGATTAGTATAAGAAGTAGGTGTGTTTACTGACAATGCAGGCTTCTTGCAAGAACTGATGATCATGGTTCCAAAATTATGGAGCCTAAAATAAAAAATATTTTGATACAGGTACCAAAAATAAAAGGTGCCTTGGCACCTTGTCGACTACGCTATTTTGTATACGCGCAAATAAAAAACAAATTTATAAAAATAACTGTCTTTTTACATTGAAAAACCAAACTCAGCGCATGTCTAAATATTAGTAGAATAAGTTTACGCGTGTGGGACAATTTAAGTATGTGGACTATGCCGCGGCTGACTAAACTCGTATGTATCTACTTGCTACCATAAACTTATTATTCCAAAGCTTTTCTTTTCAAATGTGAAGAAAATCGTTCACTATTGAAATTACAGGTAACGTCAGTCATAACGCTTAGAACGCTGATCGTAAAATAATAAACAAGAAGTTGGGGCTATAAACTCCGAATTTTTTACCAAATCAACCACGTTCCGGCTTATCAAGCGCCGATAACAACGACAGTGCTCCGAATGAAATACGCGAATCCGAACTTGTTAGCTATGTAAGAATTGAGAAGTCAAAGTCGGCTGCAGTTGCAAATCGGTAGGTACAATGCGAGAGGACCTCCACGTACACGCATGCGTAGCAGGTATTTTGCGAAAACATATAAAGCCACGCTGGCAGCGCGAGCCGATATACTCGGCTCCGAATCCGAGGGGGAGAGTCGAGACATCAGTGGAGGTCGTCACATATACAAACTGGAGAGCCGGATTACATTGCCTGTACCTATATAAAAGGAACTGGAGTGGCGCTGGTGAACATCAGACTCGTGTTCTCACATAGACGCACGTAAACAAAGAATCGCTGGAACGCCGACGGCTGTTAATCGTCCTAACCTGCATGAGCCTGCAGTATAAGTCTAACTCTTTAGCGCCTATAGCGGGCAACGTTGCTTCCCGAGAGATAGAGATAGAGAGAGAGAGAGAGAGAGAGAGAGAGTGAGTGCAGTAGCCCAGCAAGAACAAAGAAGGACACGAAAAGAGTTATAAAGGAGAACAGCTGCGGGGTAGTGATCGCATATAACCGAAGAGTTGTGAAAGTCAAAAGAGAAATTACCATCTTCCAAAGATGGCAGAGAACAACCTCGATTTGAACTTCCCTATTTGGGGTTTGCTGCCCAAGAAGGAGACGGGTGTAACGCAGTTCCTCGCCAAGTATCCTCAGTACGATGGCAGGGGTACAATTATCGCTATCTTCGATTCCGGAGTTGATCCCGGTGCACCCGGCTTGCAGGTAAGATCTTTTCTCGGCGTTTTTCAAAATCACCTAGTCATGCGCCTCTATATCCAGCAGCCATTACGTTTTACTTATGTTGACAAATATGTTCAAAGGTCACGTCAGACGGCAAACCCAAGATTATCGAGAGATTCGATTGCAGCGGTTTGGGCGACGTTGACACCAGCAAAGTTGTCAAGACTATCGATGGATACCTGACAGGTGTCACTGGGCGAAGATTAAAAGTCAGTTTTGCTTTTCTTTCTCATTGTAATTGTAAATTATGCGACGCAATCTTGGATTTTTTTACACCAGAAATAAAATATCCATTGTTTAGATTCCAGGATCTTGGAACAACCCCTCTGGAGAATTTCATCTTGGAGTGAAAAATGCGTATTCCTTATATCCAAACAAGTTGCGAGAAAGGATCGAACAATCCAGAAAGAAAAAGCTCTGGGATGAAGGCCACAAGACTGCTTTGGTAGAAGCTACAAGAATGTTACAAGTAAGTGACACCCTTTACTTTGTGTGATTTACACACCTTTTATTAACAGTGCTCTTAATACTTTGTGATAAGATGTCCCATGATGATCTTGAGAAAATAATAAATTAGGACATGTTTCACAACAGCTTGCTCTCAGATGCACCTGTCACTATATTTATATTTGGCAATTTTAATTGAGCAAAGACATTGACCTCTTTGCTGAATGTGCCAATTAGAATTCCTTTTTCAACTTGAAGATCAGTGATGAGGTTCTGCAATAGATTAATCGATAACCATGTACTTGTTTGCCTTAGGAATTTGAAGCAAAACATCCCCAACTCACAACAATCCAGGAAAAATTGGAGAAAGAGGAACTTGAGGCTCGCGTGGATTACTTGAATAATTTAGAGAAAAAGTATGAAGATGTTGGCCCAACATACGATTGCATTGTTTTTCATGATGGTCAAATATGGAGGTAAACAGAGCTATTTTAAAATTATAGTTACGTAAGACAAATTCAGATTAATTTATACAATCAATGATACAACAGGGCTTGCATTGACACATCTGAACAAGGAGATTTAGAATCTGGTGTATTACTTGGAGAGTATTCACATACCAGGGAATTCGCTCCACTGACCCAAGAAGACCAGCTTAATATTTCTATAAACGTACATGATGACGGAAATACGTTGGAAATCGTCAGTCTTTGTTGTAAATAATTTTCTATAGAATTCGTGGTTGACATTCTGTTGAGATTTTACATTGGTCATTCATAATTATATTTATTTTTACAGCACAACACGGTACTCACGTAGCTTCGATTGCCGCTGGAAATTTCCCTGATAATCCAGAACTAAATGGAGTTGCCCCAGGCGCGCAAATTATTTCTCTAACGATTGGAGATGCACGCATCAATACGATGGAAACTGGTAGTGCAATCATTAGAGCAATGATTAAAGTAATGACCTATAAGGATAGAATCCATACTATTAATATGAGTTACGGAGAACGAGCTCACTGGGCAAACGCCGGCAGAATCGGTGATCTTATGAACGAGGTCATCGATAAATACGGAGTCACATGGGTGTCATCTGCAGGAAACATGGGACCGGCTTTATGTACCATTAGTGAGTGAGAAAATTTGAAAAATTGTCTTTCAATATTCAAAACTATCGGAATTAACAGACCGCATTCTTCTTTTAGATACTCCTCCTGATATGAATTCTAGCAGTATTATTGGCGTTGGTGCATACGTTTCACCCGATATGATGATGGCTGAATATTCTTTGAGAGAAAAAATGCCTGGCATGCCATTTACATGGACCTCTCGCGGACCAATGTCTGATGGCGGCTATGGTGTCACCGTGTGCGCGCCTGGTGGTGCTATTACAAGTGTGCCGAATTTCACATTACGAAAGTGCCAGCTACTTAACGGAACTAGTATGGCTAGTCCTCACGTCACTGGTGCAGTCGGTCAGTAAAAAGCAATTTTAAATATGAAAGATAACACCCAACAATTTTTTTACAAGTTTAAAACGGTATTTTTACAGCTGTTCTTATTTCTGGATTGATTGCAAAGAATCTGAAATTCTCCCCGTACAGTATCAAACGCGCTCTGGAAAACAGTGCTCACTTTATTGATACACTTGATCCCTTTGCACAGGGCTCGGGATTATTGCAAGTCGAGCGTGCCTTTGAGAATCTCGTTAACAATGCAAATGCTCCTGAGCGAGATGTCAGATTCACCATTAATTGTGGTGCTAATAATGCCAAAGGTATTCACTTGAGAACAGGTGTCATTGACCGTCCAAAGGATTATGCTATCACTGTAGAACCTTCGTTTTTAGATAGCGAAAATATTGGTAAGTTCAAAGAAATCGGTACTCGAGTATTTTCATATTTGTTTAAGACTACATACTTCTATTAATAATTTATAGATCCTGCGCGTAAGATCAATTTCAATTTAAGACTTACTATGATGTGTGATGCACCATGGGTGCATTGTCCAACTCACTTTGATTTAATGCACATGCCACGAGCTTTCGCCATTAGAGTAGATGGAACTTCATTATCAGAGGGTGCTTACTTTACAAGGTAAATATTTTTATTTTTATTTTTATATAAGGAAATGCATCGCACTGTTATTTTACACATGTTGTTATTTTTCCAGTATTCGAGCGTACGACGTAACAAATGTAGATAAAGGACCCATATTCCGTATTCCAATCACCGTGATTCAACCATCAACGATTCCCAAGTGTGCGCCTCTTCCTGATCTCACCTTCACCCATGTCCCTTTCAAACCAAACACTATCCGTCGACATTTTATTCTTGTGCCTGATGATGCTACATGGGCAGGTAAAGTAACAATCTTTATATAATTCAAGCAATGTGACCTAATAATAAATAAATGTGATTTATAGTTTTAAGACTGAAGACCACCGAAAAAGATAAGACTGGTCGCTTCGTCATGCACACAATGCAAATAAAACCTCGCTTATCAACGAAAACACTAGAAGTCAACAAAATGCTCAATATTACCTCACAGTCAGAAACGATTCAAGGATTCGCTGTACAGGGAGGTTTAATTTTAGAAGTTGCAATCGCTAAATATTGGGCTAATCTAGGCGACATCCTCATTGATTACACCATAGAATTCCATGGAGTTCGTCTTATAAATGGCGATTTAACAATGCAATCTGGCGATGGTATTCATAGACTAGAGCTTCGAAGCTCATTGAGAAGTGAAGAAGTTGTGCCAAATATTTCACTTAAACACTCAGTCCAGGTCCTGAGGTAAATTTAAATTAACCAGAAATATAAAAAATCAATCTTTTTAAAGCAGACACAGTTACTTAAAAATAATTTGGATATTTCCTTTTAGACCCATAGACTCAAAAATTTCACCACTTCGGGCGCGCGACATAATTCCTCCTGCCCGACAGATATTCGAGTTGCAATTGACGTATACATTCCACATTGCGAAAGCGACTGAAATAACGCCCAATGCTGCCCTCCTAAGCGATTTGCTCTATGAAAACGAATATGAAAGTCAAATGTGGATAATATACAATGTTAATAAGCAATACATATATTGCGGAGATGCTTATCCAAGCAAAGTAAGATGAATTGCTATGAAATGTTAATGAATTAATCTAATATTGTTTACTAACGACAAGTTTCTTTTCCTGTAGTACACTGTCTCGAAAATTGAAAAAGGTGATTACACGTTAAAAATGCAAGTGCGACACGAAAAGCGAGAATTACTTGAGAGATTAACGGAAATGCCCATACTCCTTACCCAAAAGTTAAGCTCTCAGATTACTCTTGATGTCTATGCCAGTCAATCACAAGCAATTATTGGTGGTAAAAAGATGGTTGCTGCATCAGTACCTCCAGGTCACATTTTGCCACTTTACATTGCACCATTAACCAATGAAAGCAAGTGAGTATTGCACACACACTTAATGTACGTGTACCTCTGTAGATAACGTGTAAAAAGTTTATAAGTCATTGTTTATTTTGCGCAATTTTTATGCTCCTTAAAGTAACATTATCATACTAGTAGTAGGCTCTTTACAATGGTAAAAATCTAATTGCAATAAACTATGAGTTGGGTGTCCATCGTTATGCAATCATCTAAGCAAACAAGTTTTCATGTTGTGATTTTTTTTTTGGAGCATTCAAATTTTTCGTGTCGTGGTATTCTAATATAAACTTTAAAATTCATAAACTAATAAACAATTGCGTAACCGTGCGCAACCAACTCGTAGTTGGTTATCATTTGTTATAAGCGAATGTAGTTGATTCTTGTCTGCTAAAAATTATAGCACGAAACTCGAATTTTTAATTGACTTTCAGACCCCTTTAAGTCGCATTTTGAAATTATTTTAAGGAGTTAATTTAAATTTTAATTTAATCCACATAATGATCGACTTTTTTACTTTCTAATTTGCATCACAGCACTGACATCATGTGAGTTTGGAAAATATAATTTCATTAAAGTTTTGTTGCATAGCTTCGCGCTTTTAATGTACACAAAATATATTATTTCAGTTATGCAAAAATTAAATTAATACAGCTTCTTTTCTTTAGTTGCCTCTGCTGCAGTTTTATTTTTTATATCTAGATTTTAACCCTTTTATCATAAATGTTAAAAAAACGTATCTTCTGCTTAACCAACCAATAGAATCATAAAAATATTGATCCTGCCAAACATACTTTTCCGCTATTCCATCTTTTTACATGACAATGCATTTTTTACATTTTATATAGTCATGTTGATTTATGGTTTGCCTGTTTTACATATGCAGTATAGGATATTATAATTAATTTGTCATGTCTTTCAACAGAATTTCTAAGGGTGCATCATTGGGATCGTATCTTCAGGGTACGATAACCTTCTGCAAAGACGAAATAGGCAAAAAAGTCGATGTGCATCCGTTTAAATTCGTATTATCAGAACCAGCTAAGAAATCTGCCAGTCAACTGAACAATAAGAATGATAATAGTAACAAAGACAAAACTACGAAATGGGACGAATACAACGAAGCAATGCGCGATCTCCAATGCAATTGGCTTGCTAAACTTGGTGAGTAACATTACAATCTAATACACTTTCATTATAAGCTATATAGATTTTACTTTATTACCGTTTCTATAATCGTCTTTTTTATTTTTTATTGGGATTCCATACACCTTAAAGCTCCATCTGTCAGTAAGTTTCAGTCAGAGACCCCTGTTCATTTCTAAACTATTTATCATTCAAGTTTTATCACATATTATGCGACCAATAGTTTGTCTTACCAAGATTTATAAGTGTGATGATGTTATGTCATAACTCTGCATCCCTTTTACCTACGTTAGCAAAAGGAGACTTACCATAAATGTTAAAATTAATAATTTAGCAATATAAATTAACATGTCCTTCTTTATTAAAACCGAGTTAAAAAAATAATGAAAAAAAACAGGCATTGACATTACTTTATTTTTAACTTAGAACCCGGTGAACACGCGAAGGAGCTTTACAGCGATCTCAAGATAACCTTCCCAGATCACTTGCCTATTCACACTGCCATGCTGACGTCTTTGGACTCAACGGATAACCCGCGATACGTGCCTCATGACGACCTGACCGAGGCCGTTATCAATTTCTCCGGTCAAATAGTCACTATTGCCGATGAAATTATTAAGGCCGTTGATCAGGAAAAACTGCTTGCGTACTACGGCCTAAAGAATGACCAAAGGCCCGACGCTGCCAAAATTAAAGCTGTTATGGACAAACAGAAGAACTGCCTAATCGAAGCTCTGGTGAAGAAGGGCTGTGCTATGGCACGTTTGTACATACATGGTAAAAGGAAAAACGACGCAGAGGAGTCTCAAGCGCTGTTGGACAACGTTAACAATCTCTGGAGGGACGCTCAGAAGTTTGCTGAGGCGACTGATAGCAAAGTTAGTTACACATATTATTTTTTTTTATGATATTTATATCTTTTAAATTTTAAATAACTTTAACATTCTTAATTTGTAGGTGATAGTCCTTTCGTTGTGGCACGCACACATTAACAAACATTATGGTAGATATATGAAGCTTTTAACAAAATACTATGAAGACAAGCCAGTTAAAGAAGTTGACGAGAAACTCATTGATATCGCAAAAACTTTGGGTTGGGAATACTTGGCACAGCACATCACAACGAGTATACCATTCAAATATCCGCATGCCCATATTTTGTTTTGATCATCAAAGGTAAGCGTGATTCTTTAAACTAAGTGAATATAAAGTTGTATAGGTATTGAACAAATTACCAACAGATTAATTTAACATTAAATTTTTTAATTTTTTTATTAAAAATTCGTCAAGGTTAATTTTTTTGTTCTAGACTTCATAAGATTTGGATTTCACGCACGGCCATTTCTTGAAATGAATAAAGCATCTTTTATTGAGAGGCTACTTCAATGTGCTGACAGAGAAGATAATCTGTATTTTCCAAGTTTATTGGGCACGCTATGCAAATACTTTTACGTATAGTAAAAATTATTTAGCTTATTCATAAAAGCAATACAACTATCAGTCAGTGAGTTATACATATTCATTAGTCGCAAAATGTCCGTACATGTAGAAGAGGTTTTCGAGATTAACATTGCCCTTTGATAGTAAAATAAAAGACTGTCCAGTTTGAGCAATATTCAGAGAAAAAAAATAATTTTATACACGCGTTTTCGCGTACAATCTATTAAATTATAACTCAGCCTATTGAATTCTATAAAAAAATCGTTTTTACGCTGCGAATTTATGTTCAATCAGCGTAACACAATATTTGAGTTGTTGGGTTCAAGCGGTTGTATATCGTTTATAAAATGACTGATCACGTTTTAATTGTAATAAAAATATCAGTAAAAATTAAATTTGTATTGTTTCATTGTTGTTGTCGCAACGACCCCCATTTCATTTGCTTTGCAAATCAGCAAATCGGCCTATTATTTACCTGTATGCAATATAAAAACAATCGGTATGTAAAATAGCTTTATTCTGTTCTGTTTATATCCAAAGACATTCGTAAACACAGATTACGCGAAGTAACAAATTATGTCAACAAAGTCCTTTTCCTTTTATCATCCATCTCATTCGAGTTCTCTACACATAGATTAATTTAATTTTGTACTAGATCTCTCAAGAGTAGTAAATGTTCGTTCTCCAATTACCTCAACCAGTCGGGATATCGAGTCGCAACTCGTGATCTGACGTCGGCTGTATTCAACTCTGTCTATGACATAGTTCTTAACAATCTAAACCTTAAAATATATTCTAAAAGTCTTTGATAAGGTAGCATTTATACATTCTCAATAAAATTAGATTTTGTCATTTTAACCATATGTACAGTATTGCCTAAATACATATTAGGCAAAATTAAATTTCATTATTATTATCGTTAGTACAACAAAAAAAAATCTAAAACATCATTCAATGTTCTTTTCATATATCTGAAGTTGAAAAAATCATAAGCTAAAGATCTTTCTTGTTCATATTTTTTCAGTGAATACATTACTACATTTATAAACAAGCTCATTTACAGCGCGAGAAAGGTTCAATTCAATTTCTGTGATGTTTAATAAAGTTCAATCAACATATCTGAATTATTTCTTCCTTTTAAACTACATAAGACCATCTACAAGGAGGCCGACTGTTTCATACAAATGACTTTGGGAACAGTACTCACAGTTGCATTGCCCTTTCAAAGACATTCAGCGCGGTATGAAGCCAACTATGCCAAGAAAGACTGGCAGGAGTTGTAACATAAAAAAATATGTAGAAACGATGATCGTAAAACATACGGTTACTCACTAAGACCCCCTTTTTTATACACAATTCAATGAGAAATATATTGATCCGTCGAGTTGCAAGCTTTTTGCAGTCACTAGTAATCAAACGTTATTTGGCGAGCGTTTGTTTTCATGTAGAAATCACTTTTCACGAGTCATGCAATCGCACTTACATTCGTCGTCACACATCGATCTGTATATCACTATCCTCGGCCTCGCTCTCGGTACTGACCATTGCGTCCTCGCCAACGAGAAGCGCGGCCGGCAAGTTTTGCGACACACTGTCTATCTCGAGCCTTGGCGTTGAGTAAACGTTGAGAACTTGAATCGTCGGTGGCGAGACCGAAAGACACTGTTGCACAGATCCCAGCGGATCCGCGGCTAAACCGTCGCAGTCCAGAGGACTAGACAATTGCAATTGCAAGTTGTGTAGTTCCGGTATGTGCGGACGAATCTAAAAATAAAATTACGTCTTTTTAGTCTTGAATCTTGTTAAATATCAATGTAGGTTGCGATGTAATAACAAGAGTACCTTATATCCATCTCTCGTATGAGGATTCCTACAGCCTCTGCACCTACACTCAAGACAAGGTTTGCTTTCGACGTAGCAGGGACATCTCTGTCCACAGCACGTCAACTTTCCTGGTATGGCAGTAGCATTTCCACATCTACAACCTTTCCTTTTACTCCTGGTTGAACTGGACCTTGGTTTCTTAAAAAACAAAAACAAATAATGAATTTGTACGTATTGGTTGATAATACAGACTAATACATAATAATAAGAGTACGTACCTTGCTACTTTTGGAAGGTTTCTTGGGCTGACATTGATTGTAGGTGAGTTGAGATGCAGGGATACACTTGACAACGCCAACCTGCTGCTGTGATTGTTGCAAGTCCAGCTCGGGTTGCACAACAGCCTCCAGCTCATCTGCAATGGCAGCGGCAGCCTTTCTTTTAATGGTAATTTTATTGCCAGAGCCAGCATACATCACAGAGTAGATAGACGAGCCATTAGAGACAGTCTTGATTGCAGCGGGGGGGTTGTCCTGGGGGGCCAAAGGATCAACAGCCGTGCTAGCAGTGGCTGCAGTGGAGGGCGTAGAGGTAGCAGAGGTTGCAGCTACGTTGGCAGGATTGGAGCTGCTGGTCTGAGTAGACGTAGTGCTCGTGGTGTAGACACACGGTAGAATGGAGTAGGCGGACCTGGAGAGACCGGCATTACTCTTGAACTCGTCCTTGAATCCGGCGCCCTCTTTTATGAGCTCGGTGAGGCAGCTGGCACCGAGGCAGGGCATGCCGTTGGTGGTGTTGTTGCTGGAAACGGCAAGGACGAGGCAGCGGTAGATACCGGTGCTGGTGAGGTACTCGCAGAGCTTCTTGTAGCACTGCAGCAATATCCTGAGCTGCACGTTCTCAATATACTTGTCGTAGTCCTTGCACCAGCCGCAGGATGGCTTGAGTTTTTTGCGGCCCCCGCGGCAGGCCCGGCACACATGGTGCTGGCAGTTGGTCTCGGTGGGCGTGTGCGGCTCGATCAGAAGGTTCGAGCAAACGGTGCAGCTGAGACTCTGCCGCAAATAGGGCACCAGCCGGTACAGATCCGTCCACGAGTTCGGATCCTCGCTGTCGGCCTGCAGGATGAGCCGACAGGTCGAGACGTAGAGGCTCGTCGCGTTCATAGCTAACCACACTTTTTCTCTCTTTCTCGGCCCTGAGAACGACGGCAGCTCGAGAGCTGCACTGGGGCGAGCCTCTCAGTGTACTGGCTTGACCGCTGAACCGCACCGCCTACCTAGTGAACATCTTCCGCGCGAATTCTACAGACCACAGAAGGACCGCGACCATAACCATCTTCACCCCGCAAACAAAACATCGGCCATATTGAATTTTCCCCTCTCGGCCTCTCGCGCCGCGCGCAGCGCTACTCCAGCATGCGCTGACGGACGAGACGGCTTATATCTTAGAGAGAAATTTATCTCGCTCCCTTAGCAGCAATGTATAATCTCGTCAGCGGCCGACCAATCACAAAGCGCGTCGAGACTTCAGCAGGTGCTTTCGAAAAAACCGAAAACGGTGCAGAGTCCACATCGCGCAGTCTGCTCCCGCGTATCTATACATATAGACACATATGTACTCGTGTACTTGTACAATTTTTCGACTTGCCTCTTTGCTGGCGTCTTGTTTAATATAATTTCTGTAAACAGACGCATAGCGAAATCACACATGAAGTCGCGAATGAGGCTTGGCTCGTTTCGGAGCATCGTCTGTCTCGATGAAATAAGTGTCTAGTCGCGTTGGTTCAAAAGGACGTTGGGGCCGTTTGCTGCGTATAACTGCGAACACGATGCTTCAGCTGCAGCTGCGAAGCTGAAAACGGGGCCTATAGGTATATCGGAGAATTGAAAATTTGTTGACTGGCGCATAATATATACTTATATGGTTGGTGAGAGCGGTAAGTTTCTTCTAATTTATTCCAATTTCTCAGTGTTTTTGTTTTATCGGAAAATCATGTTCTTTTTAGAAATCATGGATTCTCCGCGAACACCAAAAGCTACCAGTTTGAGCGCGGAGCTGAAGGAGATCATTGATCAGAGAAACATGTTGACCACGCGTACGAGAATGAAAGGTTTGTTTACTAGACGATGTTATACATATTATACCCTCGCGGCTTTGTTCATGAATACAGTTCTTATATATACATTATCGTAATTTTTTATTCAAAAGTCCTTAGAGCGCTGGACGAGATTCATCAACAAAATTTGACGCAAAAAGAAGAGAGTTTGAGGGCACAGACTATACAAGAAATTTTGAGCTCCGAAGTCAAGTATCTGCGACAGTTGGAGATAATTATGCAGGTAAGAAGGAATCTTTTGGAATTCTGAAATTTTAAAGCGAAAATATTAGCTGCTAAAGTTTGTTCATTCCAGTTTTTTATGAAACCGATAAAAGAGAAGGGACTGCTCAATCACAACGCTTACACGACGCTATTTGAAAATATCGAGACACTTTACAACGTAAACGGCGAACTGTTGAAGGAGCTCAAGCAGAATCCCGAGAACGTCGCCCAAGCGTTCTGCAAATTGGCACCGTTTTTTAAGCTCTACTCCGTCTACGCGTACAATTACAAACGCGCTTTGGTTCTGCTACAGGTATCTATATATCTAGTTTGTTTTTAAATCCGTC
The DNA here is from genome assembly GCA_020010945.3 of Muscidifurax raptorellus. Classification (NCBI taxonomy): domain Eukaryota; kingdom Metazoa; phylum Arthropoda; class Insecta; order Hymenoptera; family Pteromalidae; genus Muscidifurax; species Muscidifurax raptorellus. The sequence continues at coordinate 1,989,456 of CM052080.1, forward strand.
ACGTAATAATTATATTCATTAAATACAGGAAATACAACAAAATGATCCAACGACTCGGGAGTTCATATCAAATCAAGAAACGAGGCCGGAAGTCAGTAATAAATTATCGTCTCTCTTGATAGCTCCAATTCAGAGGGTCCCAAGGTACAAACTACTCTTACAGGAAGTTTTGCGCCACACCGCGCCGAGGCAGAAAGATTACAACGATTTACAAGGTTCGCCCGCAGCTAATAATCGATGACATCGCCGGCGGTGTTTTGGAAGCGTAAAATTTACATTTTTTAATATTCTTCTCGCAGCTTCTTTGGTCGAAATAGAAAAAGTAGCCAGGCACATAAATTCCCTCGTGGCGGAGTACGAGGATACGCAAAAACTCCTGGAGCTGCAAAAGCACATAAGCGGCCCGATAAATCTCGTGAAACCGGGACGTAAATTAATTCGACAAGGACCTCTAATGCGAGTCTCGAGAAACGGCAACACGTCCTTTCGCAGGCATTTTGTGCTCCTCAGCGACACTTTGCTCTACTGCAAAGGAAGTCCCGAGGACTCGCTTACAGTCTGCTGTATATTACCTTTGAACAAATGTAAAATCGAACGCGTACTGAGCAACGGACTGTTCAAGGTTGTCTGCATGCAGGAGACCCTGCTTTTGTATGCTGAAAACGGCGATAGCGAGGCCTGGATCGAGGTTCTCCAAGAGGCCGTGAAAAAGGTAATTCGGTATTTTTATATTTACCTATGTTTGATTTCTAAAGTATTTTGTTCACTTGACACAGTATATAGAGTGCAGGCAGACACTGCGAAAAGACAGTAGTTCGCGAGTACCAATGAGAAAAATTACGCAATTTCAAGAAGATGTTATTGAGAGACGCTGTAGAAGAAAAAGACCTTTATCTGCAAACGATCCTGCAATGGAGGTACAAATCTATAATATGTTAGATGATAATTGTCTTTTTATATAGTAACCTATTATAGAAATAATGGCATTTATACCTATTTGTATTTCGTATTTCTACAGGCATTATCCAACAATTCAAATATAATTTACGTCGATCGAGATACCGAGTCAGATGCAACTTCGGAAGGTTCGACGTTTTTCCTTGCACTAAAGCGATTCAAACGAACGTCAGTCGAAATCGAACCCTCGGTCAATCTGAGGATCAAATCTTGGATCGATGGAGTAAAGCGGAAAAGTGTACCAACCGAAGAAGTTCCAGTTCAGAACAACTTTTTCCATCAAACAAAATCTACTAACTCGAAATCCGTAAGATTATTTGAATATATATATCTCCAGTTTGTCAAGTTATGCAACGTATTGTCCATACTAAAATAACATTTTCAACAGGTTCATCAAAGTCAGTATCTGAATCCTTACTCCAGTAATCATGACGAAATTGTGAATTGCAATAAAATAGACCAGGAAACTACAAAGCAAGAGACAAACCAATCTGAAAGTCATATATTGTCTTTTAAAACAGTTAGTAAATTTTTCACGACTGTAGGAAATACTTTGAAAGATTTATTAAATCGAAACTAAATTTTAGAATCGCGTTAATACAATTGACTTATAGTATTTTATAATGACGAAAAAATAGATTAACTTAGTAATTATTTATTTAACGATAGCGAAATGAAAATATTAAGTATGATTTTTTAAAAATTGCATATTTTCATATTCGAATAGTTATAAAAACATCAGTTGACTATGATAAATATTGTATAATATATATATATATTTATAATGTAGAAAAATGTAAATTAATTATTATAAGGTATGATAAGTTTTTATTCAAGCTGTAATTGTGTATTTTTGAAAATAAATGCTGTAATATAACAACATCATTTCATTGATTTGTTTCTTGTATAATACAGCAAAGAAAGAATATTATGCATAGAGACAACAAACAATATAAGTAATATCTTTTAATTAATATTATCAACAACAATGAAGTGCTTTTCTATAATCTAAAAAAAAGTTTATTTTCCTGTAGTTGTTTGCACTAATTTAATTAATTGATTTCATTTACATATACTAGTTTATGTTGAAAACAAGTTTCAGTACAATGTTTCCAAAAGGGATGACAATATATCGATAATTGTTTAATATCCATTTGATATTGTACATTGTATAATGTTAGAATACATCATATTAGCTACTATACTTATTTGGGGAACTCAACTACTAGAAGAAATTTAATAAGCATTTTCGTAAATATTTCTTTAGATTCATTTTATTTAGATGTCTTTATATACCATATGCAGCGAGGTTAAAAGCATAAACTAATTATAGCTTATTCAAGATTACCGAAAAATATTCATATTTCAGAGATTGCTCTACCTAAAATGACAGCCTTTTTGGAGATTTTTAGAGCTGTACTGTTTTATTTTATGAAATGTATAAGTATATAAATTTATCACGCACGCATAACAATTTACAGTCAATCATCCGCGTTTAGTTACAAAATATGTTAATTTTTTCCCGCACTATTTATAAGCTCATCCCCTTTAGAATTTTAAAGATATACGTAATCTTATTTTATACACCTTAATTTTCTGAAACATATGCCAAAAGTAACGAAAATTGCTAAAAATATTAATAAAGAACTGAATCAGTTTCTCTGTATAAAAACTCCAAAAAGTATTACACTTTATATTGAACTAACCTTATGTGAAAAAGATGTAAATATTCTTTGATTTACATGTCCCGATATAAATAATAAACAGTAATTATGGCATCAACTTACACTCGTATACTTTGGTGTCGTTTCTGTCCTACTAATTGTTAATAGTCCTTAAACGGATTATTTCTGTAATATCCATATTGATTTCCTTTCAATGCGAACAAAACAACTAGTGATACGATGCCAATAAATCAATTAAGACATATACATTTGGCAAGGGCGTGCATACAATAACGATTAACTATTAAAAAACGGACTACTTTTAAAAATCTGTCCGAAATTCCTGTCAAATTTACAGGGGCTACAATAAATTTTAATGACATTAATTATAAAAGAAATCAATCAATCAAAAAATAATTCGTGCATTTTCAGAAAAAATTGATTGTGTGAATAAAACAAAAACTATTATAACAAAGTGAGAATACATGCCTACAGAAAAATAATTTCATTTGATAAAAAAATCGTTACAGAGTACGTTTGATTACTAGTAAATTACTAGAAAATAGCAAAAAATAAAAATTTCAATTATTTTGAAAATTTTGTAAGTCGTTTTTTATAACAATTCGTTAAGTATTGAATAAGATTTATTTGAACATAATTTAACTGCAAGTAGAATGCGTGCTATAAGGAGTTCAATTTTTATTACACAGGTATATATTTCGTGAAAATATTACAACTCATTTTTAAATAATCAAACTCTATGGTATACGTGTATAAATTTAAAATCTATTATGAATTAACTTGCTGTATACAGTAAACACGATTTTATTATCCAACAACTATTTGAACCTTTTGACTTTTTAATAGTATATATATATATACATAACCAAGATAACGTACCTAAATTATCTAAATAAAATTAACTAACGTAATATTAATCTTAGAATCAGAAAAATATACAAATGTTACGTGTTAACTAGGTTGTTAACTAATCGATCTTAATCTACTAGCTCATTGCTTGATAAGTGGAATTTCGTAAAGATTTTTAAAAGTCGCATAAATTCTTTTGACGAAGACGATAAAAGGGATCAGTCGAGCTTGGATTCGAGATCAGATTACAACAGCCCAGGTGCATCATCACTCAAAGCACCTCGTCAATTAACGCAATTGCTATACATTCGTGTATAAATCGACTAGGTTTCATGTAATTTTAACGTGTACCTGGCGTGCGGTATCTACACCTTCGACGATCATGAGCTGAAACTCCAAAACACACACTCTTGCGTTTCTTCTGATAGGTTTTTTCTAACGAAGGAAAGAAGCGTTTGGATATGATATAATTTTATGTATCTTATCGCGACGTTCGTTCACCTATTATCATTACTGCAGGGATTTTCCTGACTATTTGACACATCGGCCTCCATTGCTTTGACTTGTTGCGGATCGCTATTACTGTCCGACATGCTGGCATCATCACTTTGAAGAAGTGCCCGACTTGACGATGGACTATTTTCTTCGGCCAACTGATTCGAGAAATTCGGAGAGTCTGCGCTGGACAGCGAGTCTGGAGTTCCGACTGAACCCATGCTATTCGCAGTTATCAACGAGAACGGACTTAGTATCGTCTCTGCCCTGGAATTAATTAGCCCAATTTTTAAATAAAAGAATCACTAACAATCCAATTCACCACTGACTTATTTTTAAATAAAAACTTTACCTTGACGGGTTAGACATTATTAGATTAAAAGCTCTTTTAATAGGAGGCTGTAAGACGCGATCCATTCCTACAGTTTCATCAAGTTCGAATTTCCTTTTCATTGCCCCACCAGTGCCACCAAGACAACTTGGACGAATTGATATAGGACTCAAACTCCGCCTAAAACATGAATCAAAATAAATAAAATTTTTTTGTATTGTCAATGTAATTATTTGGAATATATTATGAATTTGCTTTTGTTCGATATACCTTGTGGCAAATGCCTTTCTGGTTGGGCTAGGAGACAATGAACCATTTTTCCATGCAACGGCATGTAAACTTGGTGAATAACACTGACGTTGGCCTAAGCCAGATCTTGTAGGTGAGGGTGAGGAACATGATGGAGGACCACCAGGTGATAAACTTAAACTCAGTGGATCAAATATCTTTTTAGGTATTATTTGCTTATCTGCTCTTAATTGTGGCAATAAATTAGAAGCTGTTGCAAACATAGTTGATGGTGGGGATTCTGTAGATGAGTCTTTAAAAGAAAGTCCTTCTGTTTCAAAAGTCAAATCTTCCCATGACTGAGAAATTTGCATTGCACTGTGAATTTCCTTCTCATGTGCAGCTTCCCGCCCTGCTACAACATCTATACATTCTTCCCTTCTCAATTGATTTACTCGTGGTGTGAGTCTGGGACCAATTCCGATTGCTCCACCAGGGCTCTGAAATGACAAAATCCATCATTGAATATTTATTAGAGAATGATAATATGTAGTACGTATATGTGTTCTTTATAAATTAATGCAAATTTATAATTCTTTCGAGTTCAATCCCAGATCTTTTATAATGTGAACTGAAGAATTAATCACAGTGATGCAGCAGTGATGAGTGAAAACAGTCAGATTTGAAAAATTTATCAGTTATTTGATTCTTAAAAGACTATCAGTGTATACAACAATTATGGCTTATCAGGAAATATATCATATCTCACATATGCATACAGGCAGAGACACATGTAAATGGTAATAATAAAATGAAATGACTGGCACTTACACTGGTACTAAATCTTCTTGCTCTAGGCATATTGGAAAACACGTTAAACGATGTAACAGCATCCCTAAAACAAAATGAAAGTGTCATTGCAATGAAAGAGTTCTGAAGCTCAGCAACATACAGAGTGAGTTTATATGCTTGAGTACCTAGGTGGAGCAGAAGTGGAAGGAGAAGTGATGGACATAGTGGCACTAATTTCGTTAATCATTGGTGCACTACTGGACCTCTTGAGACTGGCCTGCAGCGGACAGTCAACATTCATGGCAGTCTCTCCGCTGTCTTGTTGGATATTCTTCACAAACATTTTGCCAAGTTGACAAGGAAGCGTTGCTCGCTGCACAGAATACAAGCTGATGACCCATCTACAGTCCTCTGAGTACAACTCAACCAAAGTTTTCCAACCGATGACTGCAACAGGCGGGAGGCAGCAGTATAGAAAAAAAGTTAGCTAATGCTCCATCAAACTCCAAATGCCGCAGATAGTCAGTAGGTAGTACGTCTCTCTCACACACACACACACACACTGTGTGGGCACGGGGCTCCAAAAAAATGGCCTTAGCCGTTTTCCTGGTGCGTCTTCTCAGATATCGGACAGCACCGGCTTGACTTTAGGCGCGTCCCCGTTGTGTATATTGTGCACGTTATATGGCCACTGAAGCCTGCCCGGCGCGTAGAACAGTATAAGGAAGCTCGCTACTTAGACAAACTAACGCTATAGGAGTCCGGGAAGGTTAGGTGCACCTGGGAGTCTCGAGAATTCGTGCGGCTGAGCCGGGAGAGCACGACTGACGGTTCCGGCACTCGAGGATCACAAAGGTTGCCTGTGGCTGCAGGAGAGCGTAGGTAGGTGGTACGTCTGTGCTGCAGCGATTCTGAGCCTAGCCAGCAGCAAGGAGCAGTGCAGAGCAGTGAGGAGAGAAAGACAAAGAGAGGGAGTGAGAGAAAGAGGGGAAAAGGTGCTGCTCTACCCCGAGGCCCCCGAGAGCTAGCATCGGATATACCAAGGGATATACATATATGTATACGATACGATATATGCGCAAGAGCGCAAGAGAGAGTGTGTTATAATATGTATGGAGAGAGAGAAGAGAAGCGAACAGAGTCCGTCTGTGGATCGCTGCTGGCTGGCTGCCTTGTGGCAGGGCAGAGCTGATGGCCAGCTCTCCGGGATTTTATAGTACCTATAGGTATACACACATGTATATATATATGCGCTCGCTCGCTCTACTCGCACTCTGCATCAGCGATCGTTTCGTAAAAGGCAGCGACGTCTAGCGGACACCTCTCTCTCGCTCTTTATTTATTATTTTCCCCTTTTGTCTACTTTTTCGCCATGAATAAGTATTATGCAGGGGAGGATGGGGCAAGATTGGCAATCTTTTTTATTTAATTTTTAGCTCTATAAGGATAAATGAAAATAAAGAAATTAATTCTATAGGGTTGTCTCTAGGACTTTGTCAGGACTCGTAATTATAACAAAATTGCCCCAGGGGTGGGGCAACTTTGTCAACATTGAATTGTAAGTAAAAAATAGGGTTTAAAAAATATGAAAAAATGTTCTACTCAATGTTTTATAGCCTATTTTTGCGCCTGATATGCCGCAGGTTTTTGATATCATATTGGCGACTCGCGGCTAACATATAGCTTCTAACACCTTTATTTAAGCGTACGGATTTTTTTCTGATTTTTCCTCGCATTTTCGAGCCATTTTAAGCTGTTCATAATGTACGAGAGACGTGTTTATTGACAATTAATGTCTCCTAGTTAATCTTATGGGTTAACATCCTATTGCCCCAAGGGGTTGAAGAAATTCAAACTTGAATATCTAACCTCATAAATTACCTTGGACAACCGACCGGGTGTCAAAATTACCGTTTTAACTTGTACTTTCAGACCTCGTAGTGTCGCAATATTAATAATTGCCAACATTAACGTGAATAACACACTTATCTTAACTTCCAAAAGTTAGAGGAAAGAATTCGAAATTCTCGAATTACTATAGCGCTGAGCGTATAACGGCCCCTTTGGAAACGGTTCCACCTTTAAGATGTTTGTTTGACTCGTATATATACGTTAGACCCGCAACGCAGTTGCGCTGTATTCGGAAGATATATAGAAGAATAACAGGATTGCCCCGTGCCAATCTAGCCCCATCCTCCCCTATATATATATATATATATATACATATATATATATATATATATACGGCTGCTGTTTTATCATACACGAGATACTGCTGTTTTTCCATTGTTTTTTACAGTATACATTGGCGAAGCGAAATTTAATGGCTTCTTTTTATCCACATCCTGATGATACTTGCCTCTACATTGATAGGATATAATACTTACAATCTGCACATACAGCGCATGTATATGTGTATATGTACTATATGTATATACATATAGGTATATGTACGTTTTTTGTGAAATACAATATAGCTGGCATACTCATTACACATAATATATGTGTGCATCTAAGATGTGCATAATGCGCGCAAATATCAAGTGATCGTCGAGTCACTGTTTTGATAAGAGCTCCGCGTGTATTCGCGTATCAAATTATACGCACTGCACTGACCGCGTTATTCCACACAAGGAGTATCGTGAGTTTGAAAAATTTACCCTCGCAGCGTCACTTAAAATTCAACGATAAGATAATTCGAAAAAAATGTTGATCTAGCCATATATACATATACATTCGACGAGACGATGTTATTTGTTGTTATATGAAAAATCTATATATATATACGCATATGTACAACATATAGGCGCATAGAAACGATATGCGAATAACGTGTTCAACAGAAGCGCATTTACATTTTGCAGCGCGGAGTAAGTTGTAGACTTTCCTCCCGATGCTCATGTCATATATATCCTGCTTGAGAAAAGAATACATAATGAAGCGAGGGGCGTTCAGGATTGGGGCACCGCCGCGAAATACGTGTCAAATGAATGACCCGAAGCTTCCACGACTATACGCCTGTTATATATATATCTATATATATATATATACGCGAATGATTTTCGCAGCATTATAAAAGGAGGGTTGGCTAACAAGACTCTTCGATGTTGTTACTGCAAAAATATCAAAGGGGATGATGATCGCTGAACCTGTATATAGATATAGGTATTTACTGGAGCCGATATGCCGGGTGGGTAAAAGAAAAACGACGCAGAGGATCGATCATACGCTGCAGATGCGGCAAACGGACGAATCCTCTGTCGCTAAGCGAAAGTGTACTTCGATAAAATATGTTATTGGCTACTAATACGAGGAGCATAAATCATCATATTTTAAATAAATCATTATTCACCTTTCATTTAAAACTTGAGTAATATAAACGCATTTGCTTTTTTGTTATCTTCACCGATTTATATACATTATAGAAGAGATTTGCATATAAATTAAAAAATTTTGCAATGATTTATTTACTACGACGATATAATACCTATATCTATATATATATTCATATAACTTTCTCGCATCTACACGACCGAGGCTAAAATATGCACTGTACCCGCAATCTTCGCCGTTGATTTTCCGTTGTTTAAAATAACACCCAAATTGAGCCAATGCATATATGGTCAACTCTCATAGATATTTTTATCTGCCCAAGATCAGTAGTATATATGTAGGTATGTGCCTACATGTATCGCCTTTATTATTATTACAATAAAATATCCTACGTCAGATATTTCTCTACTTTGCGTTATCAAAACAGCCTTGTTTACGATTTATCGCAAGCCCGATCGTCAATTCCGTTTTATTTATTGCAAATAAAAAACAAATTACCTATATTCTACTCTGATGCGCTGTATAGACATTTGTTTACGAAAATGGAGCAGACAGCTTAATCTCCGCTGCGTATATTTGCATGACTGCTGACACTGAATTTGCGCGCACGTGGCCTCGCACGTGTCGTGATTGGACGAAAAGGCAGCACGTGTCCCGCCGAATTGGCACCGACCAATCAGCTGAGCTCTCGGTCAGTGGCTATTATTGTTCCGAAGAGCGAATTTCATCTCGACTAGCTGCGATTGCTGCGAAGTACCAGCAGTACGCCCGAAAGTCTTCACCTGCTAATAACCGCACCCTTGCCTCTGTCACTCGATCAACTTATCCTTCGCTGTTTTACTATAATTTTCCTGCCTGTCAAACTCGATTTCCACGGATGGCCGTGGTTTATACAACGATAGCGCAACCATGAACATAACCTAATAGCGAAAGATGCTTCTGCTAGGAAACACATTCGTCCGAGAAGATTATTAGGAGTGTATTTTAAAAGATATTTGTTACGTGATATGTTCAGAATCAGCACGAGACTTCTATGTCGACGGAATCTCTCCCTATCCTCGCCGACCAGCTCGACAACGTTTCAGAAACGTCACACCGACGATGAGAAGCCCAATCTCTCCGGTCCCAGTTCGACAAATTCCCGTGTCACAGTACTCAAAAAATATTGGATATTCCGCTACATCGACTATGTCAAGAATTACGACAAGATCCTGGAGAAGAACTTCCCAAAGACTATGCACGTATACAGAGTCTTCAGCATCGGTAGCAAAGAATTTTACACGGATCTCAAGAGGTACATGCAAGTACGCAAGAAAATCAGAAATGTTGGAGTTGATATGCTCAACAGGGAGGAGCTGCAATTGGCATTTACCTTTCCAAAGGACTTGATAAAGATCTCCCCTGTATTATTAATATCGGCTGTGCCCTTCACAAATTATATTATTTTCCCATTGGCATTTTACTTTCCCCACGTGCTTCTTACATCTCACTACTGGTCTATTCAAGACAAATTGAACTTTATGCTAAAAGAGCATAAGAAACGTCTCCAGCACAACAAACCTTTGCTCAGATGTGTACAGAGTCAAGTCAAGACAATTCAAGATACCGAATCTCGTACTGTATTCAAGAATATCATTGCTTGTTTGGGTAGTGGAACTCATCCAAACATCGAGGATATACTTTATTGTAAGAAACTCTTCTCCGGGCCTCCCTACTCTTTGAACTGCATAAAGAGGAAGCATGTTGTAAGTAACTCTTAGAGTTTTCAAATCCAATTTTTTGACCAGTGAAATATCGATCTTAAAATTATATTAATGGTTTTACAGAAAGAGCTACTTAAAGTCCATGGAATGAGTCAGTTTAGCTTAAGAAATCGAAAAAAACTTTTGGAACGAGGTTTATTGATTAAACGAATGGATAATGCAATTCAACGAGAAGGTGGAGTCACCAAGTTACCTTATGATGCCATTAGATGGGTAATTTTCAATGCTATTTGTATATCTACTATTATATATCTTTAATTCTTGTACTGAGGAACCATGTTATAAATCATATTTCGACTTTAGGCATTGTCATTTAGAGGTGTGAACCCAGTAAACATGTCCACAGAGAGCATGCAAGCTTGGTTGGATCAGTGGCTATCAATATCATCACAAGTTGATGAAGGCAGTATTTGTTTATTATTACACTGTCCAATTTTATTAGCTTACAATCATGAGACAAACTGGACGCTTTTATACCATGATAAAAAAAAATTAAATAATTGAATATTATTTTTAAATTATCCATAGTTTAGGATGGTTAAGAATAAGGAAAGATATAATTTATGAGGATTTTGTGATAAAATAACAACAGTGTAAATAAATAAAATATTTATTTATTTCAAAGATAATTTATTTAAATGTATTCATAAATAACTTTTATATACATCAATTTAAAAAATAGATTTGTACACTTAATGTAGATGTATGATTATTACAGTGTCTATATAATGAAATTCTGTCATCACTTCAAAGGGTATGGCTCTATATGATATGGTTTGTGTTTTAAGCCAAGAATCAGAAGAACTTTTAAAACTTAAAAATGAATACTTTTTAAAATCTGTCAATAAGTAAGTACTTCTCTAATGAAGAATAGTACAAAATGTTTCCAGAGATTCAATGTAAAATATTGTCATAAAATCTTATGATTGAAAACATTATTGATAAATTAACAAATCTACATCAACAGTTTATAAATAAACGTTGTTCATAAAAAAACTTTCCTCTTTAAGGCTTCTGTTTTAATCGTCCAATACTACCAAATATCACGTTTTTATTTTAGTATAAAAATTATTTTATCAATACATTACGGTCTTAATAAATGAACACTCAGTGATGATCACGTGATTGGAATAAAAGAATCAGCTGGACCCATAGGTTTTCCCCTATTGCACACTATTACGTGTTCCTCCTCCTCAAGTTCTACAGAGTCCGTAGATTCAGTATCAACAATACTATCTTCATTTTCTTGGCAAGTTTTCAAAAGTCTTACACTTTTTTCGCTTAAGTCTTCTGTATTATGAACGCATGCAGGATTGAGGTCTGTGTTTACATTGTCATAATAACGTGTACCAGTCTTAACAACTTTAGACGTTGAAGGTAAATTAGGGATACTTGGAGGGCTTTCTGTTTCTCTTAAGTGTTGTGTGTGAGGATATGGACAAGACTCACCTTTGCTGCAAGCACCACTTTTATCAAACTCCGGGCACGCGTTAATGTGACGGTTCATACACTGTGCGAGAAAATAAGTCATCAATTTATTAATAATTATAACTAAGAGCACCTTTCACCTATTTTTTTTTCACTTGTTGCATGCCAGCTGGATAATATTACATTGGCTTTTGTTGTAACAATTTGCCATGGGTATCTATATTACAACTTAGATCTCAATTTAAAAAAAATACTGTTTAATTTGTAATGATTTTAAGTAGCAATACTGCAAAAATCATTTTTTCTAAAGAAATGAATATAAATTGATCAAATTAACATTTTTTTTAAATAAAAAGATTACTATACCTATGTAAAAGATAGATTTTAGCGTTATACTTTTAATAAATAAAAAAAGTTTGCTCAATTATTCTAAATAAAATTCACATAAAAAAAAAGAGCGACGGATTTAATTTATCTCACCTTACTGCCTCCGGGACAATACCCACGTAGAAATTCCACACAAATCGGATTTGTTGATGGCACTTTCACATGTACGTATCGACATCCTTCACGTGTACAACACCCTTCCAAGAAGAATTTACATGTTGGCATTTTTTGTGGAGCAGTGTTATGAGATAATCGACAGTTATTTGATAGACATTTTCCCACAGCAAACCTGAATAAAAATAACATGTCAAGTCTCACAAAAATTGTTGATTAACTAATCTGTTTTTAAAAATTTTTTTATATTCAAAAAGGTCTTTAATTTTTACTTGTTGTCTTCTATCTTTTACTAGCAAGAAATAATGAGTAGGTAATGCCTTTGCATATTTTAAGAAGATAATAGATAAGTATTTTAAAATTGTTAAAAATCATACTTAATTAGTGATACAATTGTATACAAAAATATTAAATACTTTACTTTTTACAAACAGCAATTCGTTTTTCATCGTGAACCTTTGCACATTTCCCTTTAAGATGTAGTTTACAGGAGCCATATTTTTTAAACACTAAACACGTCTGATTGTTTTTACGCATTTTATTGCGCAAAATTTGTAAACTCTTTTGCTTGACCTTGTTGCTGAAATTAAAAGGTCTGTGTAATCACACTATTCAAATCTTTAAACCAGGATTATGTAGCTTTTATACCTTGCACTAGATTTAGAACTTTTAACAGAAGAAATTGAAGTAATGGTATATACATTAATTTTAGTCAAATCCACTTTACGAAGTGTTTTGCCTCCTTTAGATGAAACAAATTGACCACTGCCATTTGATGTTGAAGCTCTTTGCTCTAAATCATATTACTTTTAGATAATATTGAAAAAACTAAGAGACAATAAAAACAAATAATCTTACTTTTGTAGACAATTGTATTTTTTAGACTGCTACGAACAATTTTGTTTCCAGTTTTTTTGAACATAACGCCATCAATGTCAACCAAGGAAAGTTTTTTATCATTCCTGAAATAAATTTTCATTAACTGGTGTTTATCACTTGTTTGTAGTTTTTCTTTTAGTTCACACTTACCCAATATTGTTTACGATAGTATTCTTTTTGTACGTAGACTTGGGAACTATTTTGTCAACTTTTTCATACCAATGTAAATCTGTACAAGTTCTTACAAGTTTCATATTATTCACTTTTATTAATCTATTTTTATTTTTAGGCGAAATTTTTGTCTTCTTCAATACGGTGGATGATAATCTTCTTTTCAGTGGTGAAGATGAATTTAGTGCAGGTGTAATTGAAGGTCTAGTATTTCTTTTAACTCTTATAAGTTTTCTTTTCGATAAAGACACTAAACTTGAATTAGGGCTCTTTTTATCATCATTACTATTTGGATCTAATTTTTCTATAGAAAATGTTGTACTGGATGTAACCGGAATTTTCGTAACGGAAACCTTTGGACTAGTCGATTCACTGCGACAAGAACTAGTTGTAAAATTAGTGGTGTTTACTATAGAAGAACTTGGTTCACCCTTAGCGATTGTATTTTCTATCAAAGATATTGTAGAAATGTTGTTAGTCTGTTTTTGCAAAATTTTGCTTGTTTCGGAAACTAATGGTTTTGCAACAAATTTTGGATTGATATGAATTGGAACACTGTTTGGTATAGTTTGTTGATTTAAAAGAGCTGGATTAAAATGCCAATTGCTTGGGATATTATTTTGTGGAATTGTTAAACTACAGCATGACTCATCTACTGGAATCCTTGCTTGATTTAAAACTGCTGGATTAACATGTACCTTGTTTGGAACATTTCTTGATATCCTCTGTTGATGATAATTTAATGGATTAACATCTACCTCGCTTGGATAATTTCTTGGAAGCCACTGTTGATTATAAGTAAGGGGATCAACACTCATTGGAATTTGGTGCCAGTCTTGAGGATTTGTGTTTGTTTGTATTAACCGATTAGGATTGAAGTGAATGTTACTTTTTGCCAGTGGATTTACACTTGAAAAAGAATTTTGTGGTTGTCTTGGAAAATCCGGATTAAAGAAAACTTTATTGCTGACTGTAGGTGGGTACAATCTATTGTCTAAAGGTGGATCTATTGCATTGTGATAATTGTGTGGCACGATAAATATGTGCTCTCCATACTGCCTAATAAACTGTGGATCATGAGCTGGTTTGATAGCAGATCTTTCCGTTAGCTGTTGCTGTTTTTGTAAAACATCTATAATTATAAACAGAATAAATTAGATTGCACATTAAAAGACAATTTTATAAAGTAAACACAGTACAAACACGATTGCAAATGATAAATTATAAATTTTATAAACTTAGTAGGTACAAAAGTACGAACTACGAATTCGTTGGTACAAAGCAGTGTAGAAGGTCAAGCAAATGTTTTCAAAGAGAAGATTCAACTTACAATCTAATTGCGACATTTCGTTCGTCAAATAGTCTCCAGCGTTGTTATGGAAAATGCGGTTGTATCTTGTAGAAGTATTAGAAGAAAAAACGTATCCTCACAATTCTCTTCCGGCAGATGATTACTTCGCTGCGCAAAACCGATTCAGAACGCAGCACAAACAACACAAACGCAGAAGAAACCCTCTTCTCTCGTCAAAATGACGTGAACTCTACAGTTAGAGTTATGTATAGTTAATGTTAGTACCTACCTATACCAACACAAAAGAGACAAGCAGATAACCGCCAATCAGAGGGGCTGCTCTCGCAGGAAACACGACGTTAATCAGACGAGCTTTCTTTGACGTTTAAAAAATCATCGTATATTATTTATACCAAACGTAATATTTCAAGTTGAAAGTAGCTTCCGACAATTACGAAATTTATTTAATAATTAAAACTACAATCGCGGTAAATGTATCGAGACGAAGAGAATTTATTTTCTGCTTGAAGTTTCTCGCTTTGCTTGCGTAGATAAAGCGCCGTGATCGCGTAGCCAGTCGGATCTTTCACTTCCGGCAATCATGGTAAGTGCATCACTCGTCCACGCTCTTGGTAAATTTTTTCACTTTCCACTGTTAACTCGATAATTAATAACAATTTTATTATTTCTATTGAATTATTGCTACGAAAGCTTTTGTTATTCGTTTGGTTATTTGGTGTAAAGTTTATAAATATTTTTCATTTTTTTACATATCAATCTTAACCTCTTTACCGCAGCTAAACCACATGGTATGCTTGTTGGCATTAATTTGTTCGTGAAATTACGTTTTCTTTTATAATAAATGAACAAAAGCCGTTGCTTTCTAACATTTACAATATATAATAATAAATATCGTGTTTTTTATTGTCTTTCGCGTTTATTTATTTATAATACATACATACAGTAATGTAGTAGCTGTTTCTTTGTAACACTTGAATGTTATTAACGGGAGAATCCATAGATCTTGAACAATATAGAGAACGAGATCTTTTTCAAAATCTTCAAATATTAATTTGTGAATTGATGGGGTCTAAGTAAAATAATTTTCATTCCAGCCTTTCGAAAGGTTTGTGGAGACAGGCCGAGTAGCCTATGTCAGCAATGGACCATACCAGGGTAAACTGGTCAGCATTGTTGATGTCATCGATCAGAACAGAGTGAGTTTTAATATCTTTTTTTAATTGAAACAAAGTCTTTATATTTTTATTGTAAAAAATAAGGAAACTTTAATATTTAAAATAGTATGTGCCTATAATCTATAATGCCTGAAGCGTTGTTTGTTAAAATTTAATATTCAGAGTTCTTTCTTTTAATAACAAATATTCACAATGATGATCCTTTATTCTTGATAGGAATTGCCGGCTGATACATAACTGAAGCCAATTTTTTACCTGATGTCGTTTAAAATTCATATATTTGAAAATAAGAAAATTTGATAAGTGAACTAAAATATCAAACATATTATAGGTTCTGGTTGATGGACCAGCTTCCCAGATTCCCCGGGGACAGATGAGGTTAAGTGACCTTCATCTAACTAAGTTCCGTCTCAAGTTCCCTTTCACTGGCTCCACCCGCGTTGTCCGTAAAGCATGGGAAGCAGGAAAAATTGATGAGGAATGGGCCAAGACTATGTGGGCCAAAAAAGTTGAAGCCAAAAAGAAGGTAATATACCATTAAAATAAATCAAGTATTAAATAATCTACTGACATATATTAACTTTCATATTCTTTATTACAGCGTCTGGAACTTAGCGATTTTGATCGATTCAAGCTTCGCAGGGCGAAACGTGTTCGCAATGTATTAAGGACAAACGCGTTCTTCAGGCTGAAGAAGTCAACAAAGAAAGACAAAGTCGCAAAAATCGCTAAAGCTACAAAACCAGCAAAAAAACCAGCGACGAAAAAATAATTGTTTATAATTTTCGAAAATAAAATATAAAATAAAATCAAAAGATCGACTTTTTAACTTATAATATTCATGTTAAACACTGTATACTATTTTCCATAAAATACATTATAATTTTTTTTTATTTGTCCGTTATTTTTCTAAAAATATTTGTGCTTTATAAATTTATAAGAATAATTACTTGCACTTAGTTGAAAATGTCTTACTTTGAATATAAATTTTATTCCAATTTTCTTCGTTAGTCTTGTTGTAACCAAAATAATTCACTACTTTCATATTTTATTAAAAAAGCTTTCAAAATTATTATAAATTAACGTGTTCGGTACTCAACTTCTCTTAACAATTTTTTAATGTTATCTGCAACTAGGCACATATACAGTCATCCGCTACTCAAATGTGTGCATGCGGGTATCGCTTATAATATACCTATATGGATGGAAGTATATATTACAGCCTTATTGCTTGCTACTAGAGGGCGCTAATCTCTATATACACCCGACTGTAAACAAACCATGAGTAAGAAAAATCTCTTACTCCAAACAAACAGATCCTTGAGTTTTGGGTATACGGTTTGGAGCCGATAACCCATAAAGGAAGAAAAAAAAAACCTTTGAGTAATAAGAATATACGGCTAATAAGAAATAACGTGTGCTTACTTACAAATTTTTCTTAAAAACAATGGCTGAAAACTATTTCAACAATATTCGAAGCGTGGGCGCTAGTTTGGATCAAGGTATCGCGAAATTACAAGAAACATGGAAAGTGCCTCAGCTTTTTCTATATAACCACAATGAAGAAGATCATCAAAAAGCGAAGAAGCTAATTGAGAATTTGAGAAATGAGCTACGGCTTTTAAAGGTATAATTGAGTGCTTTTTAAAGTATTTTATCTTATGACTAACTATAAGTGTGCTTTTTAGGAAACAATAGATGAAAACAAAGCAGCTATCAAAAGCTTGCGAGAAACACAAACTCAGTTTCTTGAAGAATCCACAAGAGCAATAAAGTGTTTGAAGGATGAGGTGGATGATATTAAAATTTTATTCACTGAGAATGGATATGTAGAAGATCCTGTGGAAGATGACCTCTCAATTTTAAATAGTCAACTAGAATCATTATTTGTAAATGACAGCAATTCATTTCTAAAAGGCTCCAATGACATAACAGAATCATCTGTTTGTGACAATGCATCCATGAGTATGAATGAGTCTTCAACAGCATCTAAGGAGTCTTTTAATGTAGGTACTCCACAAATGAACAACATTTCAGATGGCCTGCATAAGAAACTGTTATTGGGTAATCAACCTACGGAACCACAGTATTCACCTTACTACTATAAAATGATAAAAAAGCAGTAAAGTTAAGTTTAAAGACATTATGAAACTGTACATATACATATACATTTTTTATTGCTGAAAATTTTTCTTACTATTATACTATTAAATATAGGTCATTTATTAAATAAGTTAGCGATAAAGTATCAAATTATGAAACATAAGTGTAGTATAAAAGTATATAAAAGAAGTAAGATATGTAATTCAGTATTAACAATAGTGTCCATTTTAATACCGTGTGTCATTTGGGTGCTTGTGAGTTGAAATGTAATTGTATCAGATTAAAACAAGTATATTTAATGAAAATTCGTACTGACTTCAAGAATATACAAAATACAAAATGAAAATAAATAAATTAACTCAAATAATTGGAAAGAGTGTAATTCTTATTCCTTATAAGAAGCATCATGTTTTGAGGTTAGCTATAAATCCTGTTGAAAATAAATACATAATTTTTGTATGTATCTTTAGTATGTACTAAAAACATATAATTTACCTGGGTATATGTATTTAAAATATGTGATAATTTTGAACTGACTATTTTAAATATATTAAATATAAAAAAAAGTATTTGATGCAGTCATAAATGGTGTTATTATCTTCATGGTTATTGCCAGGTAAAGTACAAATTTTTAGTACATATTAAAGATAGATACAAAAAAATAAGTATTTATTTTCACTCAGGAAGAACAATTATTTCTTACACAAATAATTTCAACTTTTTCTTAAAAAATGTATACAATTTTCAGATATCACGAGTGGATGAAATCAGAAGAACTTCAACATCTGACTGCCTCTGAACCACTAAGTTTAGAAGATGAGTATAAAATGCAGCAAAGCTGGTTTGAAGATCCAGACAGTTAAGTTTAATCATCATAACATTTTAAAATTTTTAAATTTAAAATTTCTATATTTTCACAGAATGCACATTTATAATTTTAAATAAGTCATTATTTGAAAATACCAACGATGAAATAGGTAAATCTAAGCTTTAATACAGTTTAGAAATAAGAATAATAACTAATACTAACGAAAGACGTATCTATATTTTATTGTATAGAAGCTATGATTGGAGATACAAACTTATTTTTAAATGACCCCAATGATAAAAAATGTGCAGAGATCGAAATTATGATCGCAGAAATTACAGATCGAGGCAAAAGATTTGGATGGGAATCGGTGATTCTTATGCTCCAATATGGTAAATAATAAATAAACAATTTTTCACAGTCAATAAAACCGTACAAAAATAAAGTTAATGAAAACAATTTTTCTAAAGGAATTGAGAAATTGGATATTAAAAAATATTCTGCTAAAATCTCAATGGACAACAAAAAAAGTATAAATATGTTTACAAAATTAGGATTTAAAGAGGTACGGATTTTGAATTTTTTTTTTATTAAACTTATTGATGAGTATTGCCATTTATCTAAGTGTTATATTTTAGATTTCCAAAAGCGAAGTATTTCAAGAAATTACGCTAGAAAGAATTCTTGATAAAGAATGGATAGATTGGCTCAAGTCTAATACGGCACACGCGACAATTAACGAAAATTATAAATAAGCTGAACTAATTATAAGTGTAAAATAAAAAGATTTTTCATAATAAAAACATCAATTATATTATTAAACAAAATACAACACAGAAATAATAATTTGACAAGGAATAAAATTCCTGACAGAGAGGTTCTAAGGCATTAATTTAATACGAATACAAAGCCAAATTGATCACAAAGCTTTGTATACAAAATAACAATCAACAAATAGAATAGAATTATCTTAATGACTTCGATAAAGATTAAAACCAGAAAATTGCCAACGCCTTTCCATATTCGCACCAATACCGGACAATTCTTGCTTGAATACTTGAGGAAATCGTTGCATCAATGTTTCTACTTCATTGAGTCTAAGACCAGGTTCCATTTTTTGCAGGTAATAATAAACGTAGTCCAGGCTTGCGCCAAATGGGTGGATGTGTAAAAACGTTGCTATCAAACCTATAACAGATAATTATCAAATGATTAACACTAACATAAAAATCTTCAGACGTGTGCAACGTTAAACATACCTATAAGTTTAGCATCTTTCTGAGTGATTTGAACTGTACCAGACGAAGTGACGATAGGCTTAGGAGGAGGTTGTTCGTCGTTGACATCGTCGTCTTTATCTAACGTAATAATTTCATCTTCTTGCGGCTCCTCCTTTTTGGTGGCATTCAATTTAAAAGTCAAATCTTTGATTTTGTGATCATCTTGGGCTTGCTGTTTTCTCGACTGCATAAGCTGCTCCTGCATTCCTTTGAACGTTTGTTGTAACATCTTCAATTGTTTCTCCTTAGCATCTACCTCCACTTTTGTCTCAGACTTTAAGAGATCCACCTGAAATAAAAATCATAAATAACCAAAGATAAATTATTTTTTGTCCTGCCTGCACCGAAACTATACTATTTGCACGGAAATCGGGTGGAAAGTAGCATCTTTACACTCTAGAGCAGAAAGATGAGCCTTTAAGCTGAAGGAATGGCCACGGGTAGAAACGCGTGAAAAAGTGATAATTTTTTTTACTGGAGCGAAAAATAATGATGTACTTTGATCCACTCGTATTAACGCGCATATACTATTCAAGACTTCTCGTGTGAAATTCAGTTTCACCTCGTTTTTGTATGCCTCCAGTTGACACCGAAGACTGTCGTTCTCCTCTTTTAGACTCT
The DNA here is from genome assembly GCA_020010945.3 of Muscidifurax raptorellus. Taxonomy (NCBI): domain Eukaryota; kingdom Metazoa; phylum Arthropoda; class Insecta; order Hymenoptera; family Pteromalidae; genus Muscidifurax; species Muscidifurax raptorellus. Next base: position 2,010,167 of record CM052080.1, read on the forward strand.
GCAATTTTTCCGAGTCTTCGTTACACGCTGAAAGGTTGCGAGGCTTTTTACGTTGTGGTTCGTCTTCCGAGTCGGACACCTCCATTTCGCCCTCGCCTTCCATAAGGGTCTCCTCCAACTGCACAGCCTTGATTTCCTGTGTTCGAAATCTATCATTAGTAAAGATTTTCGGTGAACATTTCTAGATTAACAATTGCCAACATGCTTTTTTATCATATACAAACAATAAGGGTTTGGCTTTGTATACTCGTTGCTCTTGAAATATCAGTATAGTCTATCGGAGCGTTGAAGAAATAAAAATGTTAATATGATGACATTGTTCTTTGACCCTTTTCTATTGATGGAATTCAATTTTAAGACGATACGAATTTACGATTAAGTAGAAAAGAAGAAAATAATAATAACCAAAATAATAAGCAAACAAATGATTTATTATAGCCAATTGGATTCCGGACTTCTCGTTTTCTTTATGCTTTAAACTATTGAAAATCTTACCTCGCCGTCTTCAGAACATCCAGATTTAAAGATACAAAATGACTAGACAAAAAGCCAAAGGAAAAGAGCTTTGTGACAGAGACAAGAAACGAAAAACAAAGTAAAAGGCATGCACAGATAACGAAACAAGAAGGACATAAACTTTTGAACTTTTTCAATTACAGCTTACTACTACCTGTTTATACAACGCGAAATCGTCACACGTTTTCTGGTTGAAAGACTTTCTTACTTCGCTGTTTTACCTTTATTTCTTAATTGCGTCTACTCTATTGCCAATCAAAGACAACTTTCGCGAAAGTTAGCACGTGTCTGACCATACTCTTATTGTTTAACAAAAGAAAAATTCTCTTCTCTTTTTCGCTTATTCGTCGAGATCACTTACCTCACAGTCTGGCTTACAATTGTAACACGCCCGAAATATCAGTCGCCAATTCACGGATGTTTTTTTCAGTCAGAAAAACTTGAGAATAGATCAAACTACATGTAGAGTTTGTTTACGAGATGAAAAGAACATCCGAAGAAGCAATAAAGGGGATTGTTTCAATTGAATTCGATAATAGCGTGATCCTCAAGTCGTTTTTTAAGCAGTTTTACTTTACCATAGACTTGTGTGACTTTGAAAAATCGTATGTTCAAGATAAATAAAAATGAAACAAAGGAAATCAACATCACCTAGAGACTCGCTATTGACATTGAAAGGCAAATACATACCGAGGATTGTTTCTTCCACATTTCAATGTTCTTTCTCTGGGCCTTGGTGAAGTGATCCCAAACCTTCTTGTGGCTGGCCGCAGTAAATACCCGTTCGATCTGACTGACTGTTGATGGACACGGGTGTCGTATGTCGCATACAAAAACACAACAAATCCCTGTTGTATACCCTGATATTGCTTCTCTTATAATTTTCACGTACTTATAAAAATGACATTATTCGTTTCGCTTTTGTTGTGAACTGCTCTCTTTCACCTGTCCCTTTAGGCACTGATTAATTTACAATAATGCTCTACATTGACACGACCATATTGACTAGTGGATTATTTGTGAAAAGATTGTTCTGTTGTTGACATAGAATGTTGTACATGAGGGAGAATGATTCAAATTTTTCTTTCTCAGAGATATCTGAAATTCTAAGTATACGAGACTGATAGGAAAATTTGTCACCAGGAACATCTCAGAGGCTTGACTTTGACTATATATTGCCCAAACACCACTTAAATTGATCTTATTTTTAAGAGCATGCAATTGACTATACTTTTTCCGATACACTATTGTTCTATCAGTATACAACGATACACGTTTGTGTACAACTGCCAGTGGACCTTGAGTACTAGAATCATAAATTTAAAGTCAGCATTCTTCACCCACCTTTTTTTCTCTCCAAATCCTCAAGTCGTCAATTTTAACAGAGCTCATTTAAGCTTTAGAACAGTAGACAGCAAAATGAATTACATTAGAATCGCGAAACCTTTTGTTCGAAAAGTTTACTTGTCATAATAAACTTTAGAAATTATTTCGTGTGAACTTGCGAAAAATTGACTCGTTCACGATCAATATTAATGCAGTTGGTAAACTTGGACAAAAGATTTCGCAATAAATTTCTTTAGAAATTTAATTTAAAAATTCAGTTATTGATGATGAAATGAGACAGGGCCTTATATGAAAAATGCTGCTTACACCGCCTGCCCAAAGATTGATGCAGTCTCTTATGACTAGTCGATAATGCAATGACATTATGTTGTTCTTTCATTAGACAAATAGTTCTCGAAACCTCGACAATAGGCTCCACTTACCAAAAACAAGCGATAGATATGCCAATATGCTTATTAACGCCGTAACAAATCAAGGTACGGATGTGCTAATATACTTTACTCAACTATCATTTTAAACTCACACTGAATAAGTAATCCTTGCATTCTGCCTTTTAATAGCTCTTTTGCCTTTTGAAGTTCCTCTTCGTAAGACACCTTCTCGGTCAGCAAACGACGCACGTGAGAGTTGGTCGATTGAATCATGGAGTAGAAAGTGTTGGCGTTTCGTTTTGTACAGTCTCCGCGCTCTAACCATGTGACTACAATCTGAAAAGTAAACATTTTTAATTCTCATATTCTTAGTTATGCTTTTGCTATTTGACATTTCAACAAATCTTACTTGAACTGCTTTCATAAAAGTGTCATCTTGTTTGATTTTTTCGCAGATGTTTGACGCTTCATGGTCAGTGTAATGAACTACAGGTGGTGGACTCGATGGCGGTCTTTGTCGTTCTTTTTCAACGCGCTCTCTGTGCCTTTGCTCTCTTTGAAGCTGTCGCTGTCTACATTCCCATTCATACTGATCGTCTCTCGCCTCGAAATTTTCAAAAATACATATCAGTTTCTAATTTACTTACTCCAATAACTACAATTAAGATAATACAAGTACCTGTGCAAAATCTACGTGCAATCTACCAGTGTTAGAGGAGTCGCCGTTTGAACCTATCCTAACTCTATATCCAGATAGATAAATTGCTGCATCAACACTGCCTTCCAAAACAAATCGTATATGACAGAAATTTTTCTTTGATAGTCTTAATGTAGTAATTTCTCCACACCGTTCAAATATCTCCTGGATAATGGCTTCTGTGATGTTTTCAGGTAATCCTATATTCAATGATATATGTATAAATAAGGTGGTTGAATGAATATGTTAAAGTTTATACAAACTGTTAAATAAGAGAGGCTTGATTACCTCCAACAAAAATAGTCCGACATCCTGGAGGCCTTTCCCTAGTTGTAGGAGGTGGAGCATTAGGATTTGGAGGAAACAAGGTACAGCTTTTGCAGTGAATTATTTCTTTGGTACCCTGATTTGTAGCAGGAGGCAGTGACCCGCTGATTATTTGACTAGCAGCTTCATTTATCATCTGTTCTGGACCCAAGATGGGAGGTCCTATCATGGCACTTTCATGTGAAATCATACTCATGCTCATAGGCCCATAACCATGGGCATGACCCATATGGGGTCCAAGAGGCATTTCACCCATAAGAGGTCCCACCGTCCCCATTGGTCCCATTCCCATCATTGGATAGCCTTTAAGTTAAATTGACAACTTTAATTGTATCTGACTACAACACTCTGGAAGTATGATTAACTTTTACTAACCAATTCCCATACTCCAAACACCAGGTGATGGCTCCATTGGCGGCCCAAGTCCAGGATTACTATTAGCTGTTGACGTTGATGTTACTTGATTATTATTATTACTATTATGATTATTACTAGTTGTTGTAGAAATAACATTTTCACGGTCATCGGGTCTCCTGTCATCCCTGCGGTCCCTTTCGTTTCTTTCATCTCTTCTATCTCTGTCCCTATCTCTCCTTTCCCTTTCTCTTCTTGACCTGTGCACAGATAATAAAATTAATCGAATGTATATTACTTTGGCTATATATACAAAGCTATCACCATATTGCTGCTACTATTGTACACCATACCTCCTACCACCATCACGATTGTCTCTGATATCTCGCTCTCTCCTATTGTCAATCTTATCGTTTCTCCTGTCGTTGTCCTCTGTACTGTCTTGAATAATAGACGGCTGATTCTTGTTTGTGCTAAACTCCAGTGGAGAGTCGTTCATGCCAGGAATCTGCAACGGCGGTGGCAGTGGAGGAAAGCCCTGAGAAGCCAGCTCCATGAAATTCTGCGCTCCGGGGATGGGAGTCAAAGGTCCTATAGGACCCATTCCTGCACATATACCCATACTTATCATTTTCTCTGATAAAACGTGAATGAAAAAGAGCAAAAAGGACAATCTAAAAATAGCTCTGTAGAATCCACAGAGGAAACAAACAACGCGATTGCCGAAGGCAAAGGTAAACAAATTCCTGGGACTAAAAACAGTCGGAAGTTACGAAATCAATGATAAAAAAGCTGACAATGCTAATATTCTCTCATTCGCTCACCCATCGCAGGCATAGCAGCAGCAGGCATTCCCGGAAAATTGTAGGCCATCTTGGGCTGCGCCAGCATACAATTTCCCGGCTCGCACAGCACAGCACAGGCACAGCTCAATCGTCGCGTTGCACTGCAGACGACGAAGCGTGAGCTACTCCTTCAAAGTACGATTCATAATAACGAAGCGATGTCCAGCTTGTAGCAGCTCGCAGCTACTTGTACCTCTTCTATTCGACTCCTACGCAAAGCTGCTATTGTTGCAGCTCGAATATGCAGCGATTACATATACGACTCCGATGCTGCAGCGCTGTACTTCTGCGCGTTTCGCTGCATCGCAGGGGTCTCGCTGCCGCGGCGGCTTCTATTCTGATTTCTGGTGGGCAGGCATCATCAGGAGTGCTGCAGAGAGTCTGCGCACTGCGCGGTGGTGATCTTTAAGTATATATTACTTAAATATCTTTCGTGCAGCTGTCGCGCGGGAGCCGGCTCGATCATCGGGTAGGCTATTATATATATATAGGTATGTGCATAAATTAAGTCGACCTCGTAGCCAATGGATGTTTTATTATTGGTACATATATATATTTTCGTTGTGCATTGAATAGATGCAAATGTGCATATACAGTGGTCTTCTGTGTATATATAACCTTTAAGTTGATTATGTTAATTTAAATGCGTTGATTGCGGTGTTTACAATACATATGCTAATTTTTTATACGATTATTTGAGTTTCTTTGGATATCCTAGTTTTGAAGCTTCATCGAACATTGTAATAAACGAGTCGAGAACTTCCTTGCCAGTAGGAATAATAACGTTCGGTGGAACTAGAAATCCGTAGGCTCCCTCATCTCGTAACTCGTAAGTGTACGTCATGGGCAGCTTGTGGACTCCTTTCACCCAGTCCATTGAGCTTCCGCTGTCAATGTCTATGTGAGTAGCAGTAATAGTATATATATACAGTAATTATTATATACAATTGGTGTATTTTATTTAAGGAATGATGCGATAAGGCATGGCGATGCATAAAACTCACATAATACTTCAGGTATGTTGCCAACGCCGTACTTGGTACCGTATCGCTTCGCCAATGTGTCCATACTTTTTTTGCCAACTGCAAACTGAAAAAAAATACCTTAATTTTTCGCTTTCTACGCGACGATGAATGCTGTGCTTATAACGTATATGTATATCCTGTGCACTCACTAGTTCATCGTAATTATCGAGATGTTCCTTAGTGTGGCCGTAAGGAAGCAAGAGAAGTTGACCGTAACTATGGAACGAGATGAACGCAAACAGTTTGCTGGAGATCGACGAAATGTAATTCGAGATCGTTCTAGTTTCTATCTCGGAGAACGGACTCTTTCCAGCGTACCTCGAGTCGCAAGGATTGTCGCTGGCACCACCGTCTGCATATGAACATTTCATAATACTTATACTTGTATACAAAATGAGATCGAAATATTGCTGAACTTACTCATCCATTGATAATCCCAGTTTCGGTTGGGATCGACACCGAAGCAACCATTGTCGTTTGGCACTCGGGTCTTGCGCCATAGTCGATCCTATACCAAGTCCAAAATTCACGATTATCAATAGCAATTTTTAATATAAAAACATAAGTGTACGCCGATATTACCGTCTTGAAAGTATACGCATATCCATCGGGGTTGAAAACCGGAAAAACGTACCAGTCGTAAGCCTCGGCAAGTCCGCGCACTTTTGGGTCATCACTCGTGATAAACTCGTTTAGTAAATACGTAACGGTTGCCGGTCCGATCCACTCATTGGCGTGGATACCAGCCTCCAGGAAAACTCCGGGATTCGCCTTACCCCGCCAGGATAGCTTGACTCCTTTGATGAGACGACCTTCGTGAGTCCTGCCGCCCACGACGATCTCGACCTGGTCGTACTTTGCGGCCAACTGATCGAGCCAGGCGTCGATCTCCTCGTAGGTGTGGTAACGATCCCAGGAAAAATCGGCATTGGATTGAGGCGCAAGCGAAGGTTTCGTTCGATCGACCAGGCTCTGGACGTTTTCGATGTGGGTCTGGTAATCGGTTCTCGTAAGGTTCATCATTCGAATGAAGTCTTGAAGCTTGTCTGGAGGAACCATCAGGTATGCCGGTCGAAATCTGATGCTGGGCTCCTTCCAGAACTGGTACTGGAATGTTCGATTTCGAACAGAGATATTGCGTTTTTTTTTAATATTTATCGATGATAATTTATAAGCGAATTCTATATACTCACGCCCTCGTTCTCCTGACTCGATAAAGTACGCAAGGATTCAAGTTGCAAATCGGTTGTCGGTGTGACTTGAAAAACTTTGTAATTGTCGTATCTCTTGATGAACGAGGTAGCAGCGCCAGCTTCGGCGCAAACGAAGGCGATGATGAGTACCTTAAACATATTGACTGTATGTCGATAGGTACAGCGTTACAAGATCGGCGTTATATGATTCTTCGAATATTATCGAGCCTTTTATACATACCTAGCTCGCGTTATTTTTAAACGAATCGATAAAGTTAAATCCGTAAAGTCACCTTTACGATTTGCAATACTAAACTTCAATGTACTGTTATACGAATGTGCTTTATCTTCTTTGCGTTTTCCTCGGCGTTTTCTAATCTTTTCGATCAGTCTGGACGCATTTGTACAATCTATAACGCGGCGTTACTTTCTTATCATTTGTTAAATTTAATCTATAAAACGCCGACTCGCGATACATACATTATTGCATCAGCCTTTGGATATATCTTTATAATAAAAGGAAAGATCAATGTTTTATGAAAATGTTAAAAGTAAAATGCAATTTTTTTTTCACTCGATTTCATTAAGTATTTATGCGAAATTATTCACCAAGTGCATACAACTTATATTAAATTGAATCGCATAATGAAAAAGATTTTTTGACGTATTGTATATGTCTGTTAAATTCGGTATTGTATTTATCAATATTCGATATATACGTATATGCGCATTTTTATTTATTAACTTGTTTTCGATGTTTTTTTGCGTAACTCGTGATCTGTGCAATCACAATATATAAAGCATTTCTACAATTTATACTTATATTAATTACAATCTGGGACTTCTGACGAGCAAAACGGGGAACTACAAAGTGTAATCACGAGAACGAGCCACGAAATATAATACATTTAGATAACTGATCAATATATCTTCCAAAACGCATAAAAGATGAATCGTACCAACTCGTCCACTTCATCCTCAGATTATATCAGGTGTATAGTCTTGGCGAAAGCTTACAATCTGCAGCCGTAGTTTTATTCGGAGAAATACATTTTTTATCGCCACATCCGATTTCGGCCTTTTTTTCCTAAGTACGCGCGCATATGATTAACTATATATTATCCAATAGTACATCGAATTCAATCTCATTTTTAACTCTGTCGTATATCGCTGTAACAATATAATACCCAAAGGGGATGTTGAAAATACCAACTGCTATTTTTCTTCGATAGAAAAAAATTGAGAGTATAAAGCCAAATGTTGTGTTGCATAGGTGTATACTTATATAGCAATTATATCAATTGTATGTCACATAATAGACATTCAAACGTTCTCTCTATATATTTGCTCTAGTGGCTTACTGATGTATACTATGGTTTTCTTAGCAAAAAAAAAACAGTTTTTAAGAATATGCATTAAAAATCACTTTTGAGGCGCATAGGGTTCCTTATTCGATTTAGTATATAATATCACGATTATATACACCATCGTTAATCGAGCTTTTCTTTTTTTATTTTATCGATCGCAGCTACGAGCATGTTATGCGAATTACGTAATTGCAGTTATGCAATTGACGTATATATCAGTAGGTTATTCAACGATCCTTATTATTATACACGGTATATCTTATGTTTATTTTTTTCATCAGTTGAATTGTCCATATGTATTAATTATTTCGTTTTATGCAAATTAAAATCATGTATTTATTATTATTGACATTTAACACGATACAAGTCATTTACGTCTACGTTGATAAGTATTCATCGAATTTCATTGAGATTTGTTTGGTGTATGTACTCTAGCTGTTATCGCGTTTAAGGATGACAATGAGTATATAACCGTTATAATTACAACAGGAATGCGTCGAATTCGCAAGACAAAGGATTCAATTTTTATCGCAATAGCAATTCATTGGAAAAATGAATTTTCAATCCTGTAATCTATTTTCTTTACTATTTTATCGACGTTTTACAAACAGCTTGAAATTTTGAAAGAAAAAAGTGTCGCTCCGTTTACATCGACGTATAATACGAATGAGCAAAAGTGAAAAAATAACGCGTCGCTGCAGGACTGATACGACGCATAAGGAATGCGACTGTATTTTGTAAATATCAATACAAGCCGTTTTCCACATCAGGCGACGTATGGAAAATCAATATGTAGGTACGCTTTTTTTCTCTCTCCTCTCCATACCGCTTTAAAAACGCCTTCCAGGCATATATATATATATACATAAGCGCGAACCGTTACAAAGCGACATCTCTCGTATCTTTTTAAATATCTCCGCTGCTGCGGCCGCATAGCACATATTACATTACACACACATTATACCTATATATATATATATATAAAGTCGCGCGAAGAGACGCGAGTGTAGAAGCTCGCGGTGAATAGAATAATTATGCGAGGCTTTTTTTTCTTCGCAAGTAGAAAAAGTGTTTTGCGTATAGTTAACAATAAGTGATTTGTGACTCTGCGGGTCGCGCGCATAAGTATATGTTAGCTACCGCCTAAGTAAGTAGAAAAAGTCTGGCGTGTGCAGTAGGTGTAGGAGTAGGTATAAGTATAGCAAATAAGGGACATGGCGAGACTGCATGTTTTTGCTGATATATCCTTGCCGGTATGGGCATAACACAGAGTTATGCATTTATATACGATATTTGATTACGGCTAGTATTGCAAGTGATCGGATAATCTAGCATTGATGTAGCGGTGACGATAATCGGTTAATTTTTCGACAGTTCCTATATGTATAGCTAGATTTAGCGGTAAGAATCTAAGTAATAACTTCGTTGTATATAATAGATCTATACTGTATTGCGTTTATTATACATATTAGAAGCATTATTGAGACACCAATGATAGTGCATGCATCATTTGACTTATCGAATTTGTGATAAACTCTTCCTGTGATATGTGACAACGAAGAGAGAAGGCATTCCACGTTAGGTTATACTCTAGTGCTTATGCGTTAACTCTCCGACCGATTAACAAAATGTATACAACGCTTGTAAGGAATCGCATCTGTAGAACGACCAATGGTTTTCTTTGTACTTTCTGCGACATGGAGATGGCCGATGAAAATAATGCAGTCAAGCATGTCGCCACTGATGTCAAACATCTAGGTACAATAGGCAATAGTTCTCTGCTGAGAAATGCCAAGATTGACGAGAAGAAAAGTATTGAACTTATTAACAATGGTATTGTCCAGATTAGTACTAGAGAATACAAGTGTACATTTTGTTCCTGTACGATTCCCAAGCTCGATCATATTTCTGAACACATTATTGGAAAAAAACACATAACAAAGCGTAGAAAAATTGTGGGGGATAATGACTTTATTGAATTGACTAGCTCAGTTACATTGGATGATAAACATAAGAGTACAGAGGATTTATCTTTGTGCGACTCTGTAAATGACCAATATGAAACTAAAGAAGGGCCATCCTTTAATGTTCCTACAAATGACCAAGATAGAAGTGAAGAAGAGACTTCATCCGGTGTATCTTGCACATTAAACAGTTATTCTAATGATGAGACTTCTTCTGGAAAGTCTTGTATACTAAATAGTTCCTCAAATGGCCAAGATAAAACTGAAGAAGACAGTTGTTCTAGCAAATCTTGTACATCTAATAGCTCTCCAATTCATTGCATTAGCTGTAAAAGCAATTTGGAATCTGATTCTACTCTTTTGTATCATAAAATGTTCCACCTAAGCCAAAAAAATGGAAATATTACAGATATTATCAGTTTCACTATAAAGGACAATGTAAAAAAAATTTATTGTTTAATATGTGACCAAGTTATGATGAATGAAGACGACTTAGAGAGACATTTAAAAGGACTTGGTCATCAAAAACGTTTAGTTGTTGTGCATTGTCCAAACAACAGTGCAATCATGAATATGATGTACTTGAATTCTGCTTTGTATGCAAATATTCCAATTCCGAATATGAACAATGTTTACAATACCTTAAATGCAGAATTCAATAGGTATCTGTATTATTTAGGCTGTAATATGAATTCTAACACACTTCCGATGGTACAAAATAGTTATGTAAATCAAAGCTATGCTCAGCATCAAAATAGTACAAATACCATGCCACATTTCCAGCAACATATACAACATAACATTAATTCTGTTTACACAGAATATTTTTGTTTTATTTGTACCATGAAATTTATAGATGAAAATGTATTATTCATGCATTACAATTATGATTACGTTCACAAATATCGAATGACAGCTATCAACTTAGTTTTGAGAGATAAAAATATGCAATTTGTCACATATGCAAACAACGAAGTTATAAAATGTTTGAAATGCCAAATACAATTGACTGAACTGAATGGAGCAGTAACTCATCTTTTTGAAAATCAACACATATTCAATAAATCAGATGATAGTGAAAATACTCAATCTAACAATAGCGATAACAATGTTAATATATCTAAAACTATGTATGTATGTCCCGTATGTAAAATTAATGTAACATATGATTATATGATGGTTCAACATTTAGAGTCAGTCTATCATAAGAATGAAATGCAGAAACATTATTCAAATATTAATGGGCCAATGTTTGAAAAAGTTATTTTCTTTTGCCCTCGCTGTGAGACAAATTTTTTTAATGATAAAACACTACTTGAACATTTTTATTGTTCACATGAAAACGGATTGAAGAATGTCATTCAAACAAACAATATTATTTTCTCCAATTCAGCTGTAATCTATCAGACTGCAAATAACTCGCTCACCACTACATATGTCAATCAAGGAATGCAACAGTATTGTAACGCCAAATATATAAGTGGTTACTCTAATCCACATAATGATATAAATTACACTTTAAATAATTTAGACACCAATTATTATCCAAACCAAGGCATGATCAGACAAAAAACACTTTTACACCAACAAAATGATGCTGCAACCTTTAAAACTCGTACTAAAAATCTTATCAATTTTAGTCCCAGATATGTGAAATTATGCGTTGAGGAAGGGGACGAAAATATTTTTAAGATTAATTCAGAAAGAATAAAAAGACTGCAGCTTGGTATAAATTTAACTTTTCCGCACGAATCTAACAGAGGATGTATTCCATGTGGATGGGAAATCTCCAGTGACCCACAGTATCTTTATGAACATTTAAGAACAGAAGAGCATGAAAGAAATTTGCACGAAATGGAAGAAAGTGATGAATTTTTTGAGAACTTCCGAGATCAATTGAGTGATTTCGAACTTGCAAAATCATATATGTACGAGGATTCAGATGAATGGGTCAAATGTATTGCCTGTGATATTAAAATAGAAAACTGTACTTTAAGTCTCCGTACTCACATCAACTCCGAACCTCATATTAGTAACTATCAATTGTATAAAAAGTCAGCAGATGAGCTTTTTCAACTGTTTCACAACATGTTTGAAAATCTTTGGTATTATATTGAAAAGTATTTTTGTAACATTTGTTCAGCCCAATTTGAATTTGAAGTTGACTACGCCAGACATTTGGAAAATCCAAGTCACTTGAAAGAAGTAGAAAAAAGAATACTTAGAAAACAAAAATTGCAATTTGATTGTTGCATTTTGTGCTCAAGCTACTGGTTTGCTAAGTCTGATCATCATTCAATTCATTGTAGTAGAGATTCTCACAAGTATATATTAAAATCCCGTGATTTTAATGTTCCTGAAATGCCCATCTTTGCTAAAAAATTGTTGATTGCTGTTGAAGAAACCATAGATAATTTAACAATAGAATCAAATGAAACAATTCTCTCATCAGGAGCTACTGAAAAGAAACTTTTGGAATCTTTAGAAGCAATTGTAAAATCCAAGTATCCTTTAGCTAAAGCTTATTTATTTGGCTCAAGGATTTCATCTTTAGGCTTTAAAGATAGCGATTTAGATATATTTTTGGATTGTGAAAATCAATATGCAAAGCTCAAATCCATGGATGAAAGTCAAGAGCAGCTATTAACAGTTCAAGAATGCTTGCACAAATACCAAGATATTTGGGCAATTAAAGAGATTATTGTTCGTACTCGAGTGCCCATTATAAAATTGAAGCATAGATCTACAAATTTAAGTTGCGATATTTCGTTTATCAACGGGCTCAGTGTAGAGAAGTCTAAAATACTTGGGTAATACAATTACTACTATATTTATCAAATAAATATAATGAACCATAAAAACAATTATTTTAACAAGATTTTTTTTCAGCTATTACGTGGATGTATGCACACCTTGTCGGAAGTTAATACTGTATCTCAAAAAATGGAGTCTTCTATGTCGATTATCAGGTTCGAAAGGTATCACTACATATGGAATTTCATGGCTTGCAATATTTTATCTACAAATCAAAGAGATTTTACCAAGTGTACAAAGTCTAATAGAGTTACAAAATCAATCAAATATTGTAGCTGGTAAAAAAATTTATTAAATTTATCAACATAATTTATTTTTATTATAATAATGTAATTGCTGTAATTTGTGTTTTGTTTTGTAGGCTGGGAAACAGGCGTATCGAAAGAAATTTCAGTTAAAAATATAGATCTCTCAATAAGTGATCTTCTGAAAGGATTCTTTACTTATTATGCTAATTTCAACTATATATCCGATATTGCGTGTCCATTTTTAGGGAAGATAATGAAAAAGAGTCAATTTTCAAATATTGACGACTTACCAGAAGAAATGAGTATCTATAAAAATCAGATAAAAAAAGAGAATGTTGAGTTTTTCCGATTGGATTCGCCTATGTGCATTCAAGATCCGATTGATCTATCCCAAAATATTACTAAAGCCGTTACCAAATTACATTTAAGAATGTTTAAACAGTATTGTGCTGAGAGTGCTGAAGGTTTACAAACTTAAATTTACTATACAAATTTCGAAGAAATACCAGTTAGATTATTTTTTCAAGTGACAAATCTAACATACGATGATGTATTTTCACGTGCCAATGAAGACTACTTTTAAGTTTTGCTACAACATATCAAGTCAATTTAAAAAAAAGTTTTTTATAGAATATTTCAATATTTATAATTCACATAATTACTAATACACTTTTTATAAGTTTTTACTATTAAAAAAAATGTTCATAAATATATTTTGTAATATAAGAAAAACTTAACTACAAAGCCTATAGAGTTATAAAAGCTTATAAAGTATAATATTAATTTTTAAGTTTGCTTTTAGTTTGCTTTTTAAGCTAAACAAATAAAAAAACTTTACTTTTTGAAAGGTAAATTCACATTTCATAAAATGAAGACGATTACAAAAGGCGCATCTGTATGTATGTAATATATAAACTTAGGCTAAATTATATAGTTTTGGATAGTATTGTTATTGTTGAACAAATGTTTTCCACTGTTATAAGTGCATAGCGTGAATATAGTAACGAATATTACACAAAATTACGCGAGTCAATTCATAAGAATGACAATTAAAATTTTGTTTTGATAAAAAAGTTTTGATAAATAAAAAAGTCTCAAGTCTGCATTTATGTATTTTATTAAACTGCATCACTATCCCTCATATTTGTTTTTATTTAATATAGGTACATTTACGTTCTTAAGAAGATTCATGATAAATACATAAACTGTGTGTTCAAGAACCTAGAATTGTCTAAAAATTGAACTTTTGCTGTAACTAACAAATGCAGTCGAGAATGATTTGACAATATCGTTTGCAAAGTAGAAAACTATACAAATCGATGATCATAAATGTTCGTAATTATAATTGTAGAATTAAATTGCTCCTAATGCATTAGAACATAACATGTAATCTTTAAAAACTTTTTATTGTTTAGAAACGCTAATTTATTTGTTTTTTGCATATTGTTTCAAATTTTACCTCAAATGATGACTTAATGACCGCTGGTAAAACGATATAAAGCGCGTATTGTGAGTCGTGACATTCGTGACGATACCATCTTCAATGACTGTATATATGTATTAGGAATATACTTTATGTTCTTATATGAAGAAAACTATATATATATAAGTAAATTGTATATATTATATGTATACATGGAAATGGAATCGCGGTAAGATCGTCCAGGCTCAAAGTCATTTGAAAGTGATCTTTGTATATATATTTTATTATTTTATCCGTTTGGAAATTTTTGAGTATAGTTCATGTTTTGGATATCGACACATGTTGGAATTTTCAATTAAAAATGCATAAGTCTACAGAAAAAAGATTAAATAGTAATCATATTATTGATGTAGAATTAATTGAAATAATGTATACAACGTGTGTGCAAAATCTAGTTTGTAAATACAAACAGGAATTCATATGTTATTTATGCAAAACTTCCTCTAATGATTTAATGCGCATATTAAAGCATGTTCAAACTGATCAACACCATCAAGAAAGAAAAGGTATTAAAAAAATTAATAATATGACAAATAATCTTCAAATTGATGAAACAAAAAGTGTTGAAATTGTTTTAAATAGTATCATTTTAACTGGTGTAAACAAATTTTACTGCATTATTTGTACTGACAATATAGCTAGTTTAAAAGATGTTCATAATCACATAAAAGAAAACAGTAGACATATGAAGACCAAAACAAATATAATGAGTCTTGATGAACCAATTAGTTTAATTTACAAGTGTCAAACTTGCCATCTTGCTTTGAAAAGTGATGCTGAATATAAATATCATAAAATGTTTCATTTAAGTCCAGAACGATATGCATGTTGCAATATCGATATAATCAACTTCTCTATTCAAGAGGATAAAACAAGGTTTATTCATTGTTCAGTATGCGATCAAATACTTTTTAGTGAGGAAGAACTGGAGAAACATGTAAAAACTGTAACTCATCACAAATGGACAGATTTATTCAAACGTTCAAAAGTATTTGCTGCAGATGATATACTACAACAATTGATTAATTTGGATATGATTTACAAGAGTACAGAAGTGATTAGTTTTACTAAAAATTTATATTGTTATGTATGTGAATTAGATACATTAAATCAAGACAATGAGGAGCTATTAATTGAACATAGAATTTCTAAAAAACATATAAATAAAATGTCCTTGTTTAGCCAGAATGAAAAATTTAATTTGACTTTTATCAGTGCAAATTGTTTTCCGGTATACATATGCTTCATATGTAACATTGAATTCACTGAAGAAAAATTAATATATAATCACTACAATAGTGTAGTACATCAGTATCGAGCAAAAGTTCTTTACGAATTTGCTAATAATAAATATATAAATATTCTTGAAGAATCAAAAAGAAATTCAATTATAAAATGTACATTATGTAATGTAGAAGTAAATGATCCACAAAGTATGCTATCACATATTTTTGGATCTAAACATAGAAAAAAGATAAAAGATAATTTATCACAGTCGGTAAAGGTTGTTCATAAAAATGTGAATGTCAAGTCTATTATCAAAAACGACTGCCCAAAATTAAGTCTAACTTCATCTCAACTGGTACCAAGTAAAAATAAGATAAAAGAAAATTTATCTTTGTCAGTGAAGGTTATTGATAAAAATATGAATTTGATTGAGTCTACTACCACTAATGATTGCTCAATATTAAGTGTAACTAATTTACAATTGCCATCAGGTTCAATAAAAAAAAGTCAATTTTTTTGTTACATTTGTAAGGCGAATGTACCAGATTTTATGATAATTCAACATTTAAAATCTAAAAAACATATGCAATTGTTCAACCAAATTAAAAATGTTAAAATTGAATCGATAGGAAACAAGTTATTTTCATGCCAAACTTGTGAAAAGTCTTTTTCTACCGATCTTCAGCTAATAGAACATTTTCGTGATGACAAACACCAGGATTATACCAAAATTTGGAAAAATAATATAATTGATTCCACAGATCACAAAAGCTTCGAAAATACTTTTACGCCCGAAAATGTAAATCAAAATCAGAATTCAGATGATTTGACGTCCGAAGTCGATAATAAAATCGGTTTGGTTGTAGATAAATACGCATTAGTAGATTCTGAAAATAAGAAACAAGATGACAGCTCTTTGACTTTTTTGAATAAAGAAATAAAATTGCGTCGACCTAAAAAAGGTTTCAATCCAACTAAGATTGGTGAAAAGTTTATTGAATTATTTATTGAATCCAATATCGAAAATATTTACAATCTTGAGGCCAATTTAATGTACAAAATGCGCTTGGGTATAACTTTATCTCTTCCAACGAAACCTGAACGTAGGTATTGCATACCGTGTGATCAGGAAATGTCGAGCGATTTACAAATTTTCAAGAAACACTTGCACGATGAAAATCACAAAAGAAATATTTTAGAAATGGTAGCAAAGGACAAACCACACTCGAGTAATCTCGATGATTACCTTAACGATTTCAGACTTGCCTGCTCGTACATGAGAAAATCATCGGAAAACACAGTTCTATGCTTCGCTTGCTCGATAAAAATTGAACCTCTGGACCGCCGTGAAATTTACGATCACATGAACTCGAAATCCCACACCGATAATTGCTTACCGTTGGAAGCCTTGTCGGAAAAAGTTTTCCAAAATCTAACAAAAACCTGGAAAAATAAGTGGTACTTTGCGGAAAAATTCTTTTGCGACGTTTGCTCTGTAAAGTGCGATCTCGAGATTGATTTCGCCGAACACTCGATGCAAGATCAGCACGTCGAAAACGTCAATCAAGCTTTGATCGTCGGAGATGCTTTGAAACATTATATGTGTGGTCATTGTGCGACTTATTACTTATTTTGCAGCAAAGCCAACTTCTTGACATCCCATTGCAAAGGCAGTCACCATAAACGTATGCTGGAATCCCAAGATTACGTGATTCCTCCGTTGAGCGATTCGGTGCGAGATATTTTCAACCATTTAGAGGATACAATTGACTCTCTTGTACGTGATTCTGAGAAAATCAATCGAGATACCGAAGAAAGCCTGTTGCAATTGTTGGAGTCGATAACACAGAAAAGGTATCCCGAGGTTAAAGCCTACTTGTTGGGTTCCCGACTTTCTCGTACAAACTCTGACAATAGTGATATGGAAATCTACTTGGACTGCGATAATACTTACCACGAGTTTACATCGGCTGAAAAAAGTCGGAAGCGCTTGTTGGAGATTGAGAAATGTCTTATAAATCATGGGAAAAACTGGTCGATCGAGGATGTTAATTTGACGGCGAAAATGCCTACGATCAAGTTGCAGCTTAAAGCCGTGGCCTTGCGATGTAGCATTGAATGCGGTGATGGTCTAAATACTGAAAAGTCAAAATTAATACGGTAAGGCACTCAATTAATTTTCTTCCATATCATAATTGTTATAAGTATATTTGATTCATAGTTTCAATTTTTTTTATAGATTTTTCGTGGACTCGTACTCGACATGTCGAAAGCTCATTATTTTCTTGAAAAAATGGCTGTCTCTTTGCCGATTGTCGGGTACACAGGGAATAACGGATTACGCTGTCTCGACACTCGCTATCTTTTATCTGCAAACCGAGAATATTTTGCCAAGTCTATCGTTTTTGATAAAACAAAAAAATAGATCTAACACCGTAGCCGGTGAGTTTCGAAAAGTTTCATTTCAGCATAATACAGATCATTCATTTATTTTGTAAACTTCAACAGGATGGGAAACTCCTTTCCTCGTAGAAAAAATTACTGTGCCTGATCATAAAGATTCAGCCAAAGACCATTTGTCAAGATTCTTCAATTTCTACGCCAACTTCAATTACATCACTGATGTCATCTGTCCATTTCTTGGAAGACCTGCGAAAAAACGCGATTTCGTGAACCTTGACAATTTACCAAAAGAAATGAATATTTATAAAAGACTTTTCGACAGCGGAAGAGCGGAAGCATTTCGTTTTGACTCACCAATGTGTGTTCAAGACCCCTTAGTATTGTCCGAAAATGTAACTTTTGTCGTGACTAAATTGCAATTGAGAATGTTTAGACAATACTGTTTAGAAAGTAAAAAAATGTTGGATAGGATTTAATCTATAGTTTATAAAGATCATTCATGTAACTATAACAATAATTTTACGTTTTACGAAATATATAGCTTGAGGATTATATTTCAAAATTTAAAAGAGGGAAAACATAATTCTATTGTATTTAAACAAATGTATTAATATTACTTATTGAAGTGTAATAAATTATGTGCTTGAGACAATTTTTCATTTATTTTATTTCTTTGTTTTTGCATAAACAATGCGCGGTATATTACGTTTATATTTTGTTAGGTATTGTTAATTAGCGTATTCTTGATTACTATTCTTGATACTGTAGCGTCGATACAGTAGTATTTATTATTATACCAGTCTAGCCCACCACGGCTTTGACTACTTACTAAAACGAATAAAACCGACTTGTAGAGCAGCTGTTACTACTGCTGGAGCTTTGTGTTAGACGCGTTCACAAGTCTCCTCGATCACGTTTGAGAATCTCGTCAACTTCAACTTCAACTGCTAAGCTCTCGAAATTTTCAACAAAATCATCTAAAGCCGCAAATAAACTTCCACAGCTACTCCCCAACCTCATCACAGTCGAACATTGAAAGCTCCCGAGAGTCGCGCGCGTAGTCATCCATATACATATAGTTGGAGTAGGCCACCTAGCGGAGTGACCCGAGCTCTCCGCGCGGCGGCGGGGAAGTGATATGTAGTCGCACACTCAGTACCTACTGCAGTGGTGTGTTGCGCGCGTGAGCATCAGAGCCGCCACCCTCGTGGCCTCGTGCACACGCATATCACATCGGACAGTCCTGCCTTGTCGGTGCGCGCGACTCGCTGATCGAACTCTCGCGAATTCGTCTGCTGCTGCTGGCGTATATACCTACTCAGTACCCCGGTCAGTACCTACATAGTTTCGCGTATAGTAGAGTAGTATAGTCCGACTCCGTTTGGAATCGTCATCGCCAGGAAGATCGCAACCGCGCAGGGGACGTTTACATATTGCAGAACGGTAGCATCCGCACACAGAGGGCCAAGTTTGTAAACAAAGAAGATGGCCGTGGAAAGCATCGTGAGCGGGAACACGAAGCCCCTGGTGCCGCTCTTCTCCAAGCGTACCGACTGCGTCTACACGAGCTGCTTCTGGTAAGTGCCTGCATGGTCAAGGCTACATAATAATATAAAACCACCCCCCTGACGCTGTATAGCTCGTAGGAGAAAAAAAATAGCTGCGCGTGTCCACGCAAGTATATATAATATAGCTGCGTCTCGCGTCGTTCTATATGTGGAAGGAGCTACTGGACTGCGGCAGATCCCGCGTCGGATCGATACATGTGTTGCAGAGGAGGCATCAACTTCGCGCACACACTATACCAGGACTATAATACTTGTACGCGTACGCCGCCGCAGAGCCATGTTTTTTCTTTTCTTTTTCCCGCAATTTTTCTTCCTCTATTTTGCGCATTTTCAGCTCCGCACTGATATATGATTCGATGCGCGCGAGCGACGGTTTCGTATTATTGATTGCAACTTGTGAGAAATACACCGTTATAATGTATATATTGCATACTCCACCTTCTCAGAGAGAGGAGGTAAGATCATCGTGTCAATTTGATGACGATGATGAGGGTGGACTTATAGCTCACTCGCGATGCCTTGCTTAAGCGCCTCGCGACTTTTTCTAATCTATCGCTTTATCGATTCGCTTTGAATGCGTTTTTTTATTCCGTCGAGCGCGCGCGTACTTATACTTTATTATTTATGAATTTACCTCCTTTTCACGCAAGCGAGCTTTCGAGGTCAAGAGCTTTCCCAGCGATTTATATATAATTTATGCCATCTCCAACTTTGATACAAACGTTGTATAGGCAGAATGCTGCAACGTTTTCCCACACGAGAGGCACATATGTCACTTTTATCTGATATATTTTTCAGCGAGGAGAATGTTTGGAAACTGTGCCAGGAAGTTGCTACAAAGCATGGATCGGAGTTGCAGCACTGCTATGTGGCTTTTATAAGCAATCCTGGACGTAGTGTACCTCTGTGGAGACAGCGCTCTGGAAAAGATGAGGATAAAATAGTACTATGGGTAAGCTTGATTATTATTTTTTTCTCTGTATCTAATATTTTTTGAAAAGGCATTCATCATTCTTAATTGATTAAACCTTTGTATTACAGGATTACCATGTTATACTGATTTATGCTCCGGATGAGAGGGCTGTAGTCTATGATCTGGACAGTGAACTACCTTTTCCCACACATTTTTGGAAGTATGCAACCGAAACATTTAGAAGAGATGAGGCTCTGCCTCCAGAGTGGCACAGAATGTTCAGATTAGTCTCAGCTAGCGATTATCTCAAGCACTTTGCATCGGATAGACAGCACATGAAAAGAAAAGATGGCTCGTGGATCAAGACCCCTCCTGATTATAGCCCTATTTCTACACCCAGTAAGTTTTCAATGTATAAAGTGTTTTCGCGCATTGTTTTTGCAATTTGACTGACCAATCTTTTTATTCCTTTAAAGCGTGTACAGACAACTTGGATAGCTTTATTCACATGGATCCTGATACTGGTTTAGGAGCAGTCATGAGTTTAAAGCAGCTGTTTGATCGATTTTACAGATCAAATGTAGCTCCTCAGCCGCCGCCGCCGCAAGCACAAGCACAAGCACAAGCTACTCCGACGTAAGTCAGTAAACTTATGCATGGCAAACTTAAATGTGAAACAAATCTTTGTATTCTAAGAAAATCATTCGTGTAAACAGATACAATATAAAATTTTCATTAGAAACGATTTTCCAACTACAATGTCATCCTTAGACATTTTACAGATACAATTTCTGAACGAAACAACATTGACTAATTAAATGGCTTAGTAATGCGTTTATTGAGGAAAACTTAAAATTCACTAAATAGAATTCGAAGCATTGATTAAATAAGCGTTGGAATGCGTAGTTTGACTAACGTTTGTAATACAATTTATATTTATAAAATTATTAATTATATTGCAGTGACGGTCTTCGAAAACACGCAGGAATGCCCAGCGCGTTAGTTTGAGTGTGAGAAGTTGAGATTCTATGCCGCGTGGCAATTGCCGTGATCTTGCGACGAAGTGGAAAAAAGAGCGAGAACAACTTCGTAGCAGGCGGCTATGTACGATTTTTCCTTTTGCATTGCTTCTTAATATTTCGAATCATACATAATAAAACATCTTCTTTCACTGCCATAATTACATGGTTGTTTTAAAATATTTTTATTACGCAAAGCGCGAAAGCTAATGGAAATTCTCCATTTTCTCAAATGTAATAAAATATATAAATCTTCTTGTAAGTAAAATATAACTATTTTTTAAATTTAATTATTTTTAATATAAAAAAAGACAATTTTCACGAGTATTCCGTACGAAAATGGTAGATGTATAATCCAATTTCAGCATTTTTGGCAGTGAAAAAGTTATGGTCAGCCATGACTAGTTTTTCAAAACTTGTGATGAACAAATTTTTAAGATAAATAGCATAAAAATGACCATACTTATTTATTTATCATTCACGTATTTTTATGAAAATAATAATTCAAACTTTTTAAGCGTTAATACAAAATATGAAAATCAGTTAATACAAAATTCGCTTGCTAGCTGATTTTATTTAGGTGCGTATTATTTGGTAAAACTTCACATTATCGCACCAAAGACTGATGTACGTATATAATCGGATATTAACATAAAGGAAGTTGTCAGCTCAAATGATATTTCTACAATTCATTTTGTCGACTCGATTAATACGCTTGTAATAATTGTGCGATCGATGTAGCTAATAAGTCCGGCGATCTGTCGCAATTCCATATGAGCGATTCAAAGAATGCATTACCATTAGTGAAAAAAGAAAGTAATATGCGCAAATGGAGCATTTTACATTTTTAAAAAACAGTTAAGTTAGAATAATGCAACATTTGAAGTTGAGAACGAGTTACGACTAATCGCCAAAACAATGAAATGAAAATTCCATTGTCCCGTATTCATAGCCGTTTAAGTTCTCGTTTAGTTTAGGATAAAATCGCTTTTTAAATTCTATCTATTTGGCTACACAGATTCTTTTTCCAAAATAGCATCTTCTTTGATGTGGCTTTTACTATATACTATTTATCGGAATGAACTTACGTCTATGAATTTGGGCCTTACTATAATAATCATACTAGTCCTTGTGATACTTTACACTTTCTACTTTTTAATACCTGTTCTATGTAAATATATATACATACCGTTTATACTGTATACCAGATAAAACGGTAAACGCATTCGTTTATTGGCGAAACAAATGAATTGATTGAACAGTAAGAGATTTTGAACGATTTTTATTAAATTAGTTTTTAAGTAACATCGAAGATTATATACTACCAAACCAACGAAAAGGTAAACCGTAATGATATGATTAACTTATCCTTACAACGAAAATTTCTATTCGTACTATTATATATATTTTTGACAAATTGAACCAAGACTTTTTTACTTCAACTTGTGATGATTTTAACTTACGACCAGACGACGATCATGATCATGCAAAGTACATTTCATATAGTCTTTCTATACATATGACTTTGTTTTTATCGCCAACAAGCGAATGATTTCAAACTGTCGAAATGACTGCTAATTTAGTCGAGTCGGCGGTTTTAAAAGTTCGTCCACTCTTTGCCTTCCAGAAATCTTCACACTTTTCACTTATATACATACCTGTTTATCCATATATACATATATACGTGTTTGATTTCTCTTACACGTGTCTTGTTAAATTATATTAATATACCTATATACAATAATTAATGGATATCTAATCAAGAAACATTCAAGTTATTTCTAAAAGTTCAATTGCAATGGCAAATAAGAAGTGTGCTTTCAAAAAGTTATACTTTCTCTCAAACAGTTTAAATAATAAGAATTTTATTCGATAAATAAATATATTAATTCATTACAGTTCTTATATACTTAAATCCGAAAATATTAAAGTGATAAAAAAAGTTCTTTCGATTTTTCGTATTTCTATAAAGACTGTTGCATATATCAACAAATCTATCTATATAATGTTATCAAGTTATATACACATATTGTACATATACATGCGAATGTAGATTTGCCTTCATTATAAACAAAAAGATAATACGTTTGCTGGAAAAAGTTACAATTTGAAAATGTTTTTATATGTGTCAACAATACAATTTAATCGTCGTTGTGATTTTATGATTGAGTCCTCGAAAAGAATAATTATACTGTTTTTTACACGCGATATACCTTTTATTATGTTGATATGATGTAAAAGCGAAGATTGCGTCTACATGTACTTTACTCTTATTCTGTACGTTCTTCCCGATTTTGACGACTTGCAAATGCGCTTATGTAATATTAACGATATCAATAATAATAATAATAATAATTGCGAATAAAATAAACAAAAGTATATTATATATTATCATCAAACATCAAATTTCATATAATATCATACTTCCGACCGATTGTTAATCTCTTAACGTGATATTACTACGTAAACAAATAAATAAACTAAGCGAATAACGTTAATTTTCAAATTTATATTGCGTTTGAACATTAAGTTACATTTCATATATGATAATTAATTACAGTGTTATGTGCGAGGTCACTTGCTTCGCACGCAAGGAGAACGCGTCAATAATAAAGCCTCTGGCCGTGTGAGTCTTACTTTAATTTGTCTCTTTGAGTTAGTTTCTGGAAATGCGCTCGTTACACTCTTAAGTTTTACATGATTTTTTGAGAAACATGCTCAAAGAGAGGATCCACTTTAAGTCTTTGCCACAGACATATGTTTATCAAAAAACTAAATTTTTCTTTCAGGCTTCACATAGTATCTATAAAGTTTTATACAATGGAGATTCATGTCTACTCTACCACCGGACTTAATTATATTTATACTGATTTTTCTAAAATAAAGTTTTATTTATATTAGCATACTTTTCACCCGTTGAATTCGCGTATTAGCGTTTTAGATTAAAATTAATCTTAATCTCATGATTATTATTAATCTATTGCACGATGGGCAAATTCGTTGATTAACACACGAGGAATGGTTTGGAATAGTTGAATATTTCGATTTCAGTCAAAGCCTTTATATTTTCACCCTCATTACAGGCGGAGTCTATCGATCACGTTCGATAATAGGGCGCCATGCTGTACGTGGACATCGGAATGTTGTTCTTTGACAAATGCCGAGCATCTCCCTGATCGTACTCGACGTCGTAGTAAATTCCGCTTTGATTCTGAAACCCAATTACGTTCTTCGAGCACATGCAGGTGTTTCATCAAAATTTAAAATAAAAGTGCTACTTACGGCCAAGGAAGAGCGAGATTTGGGTCTGGGCACCTGGAAGCTACTCTGAGGTATGAGGTCAGCTCGATCCTTATCCTGAGGCTCAGAGTCAGAACTATCGGGTTCGGGTTGATGCCTTTGTCTAGCTCGAGGTGGAGCTTGTAGTCGCGGTAGAGGTACTGGAGGCAGAGTGCCGTGCATACTCAGGGTTGGATAGCCGAACATTGCCGAACTCGGACGCGTTGGGCCCATCGGCTCGGTCTGGAAATGCACAATTATATTATTAGTCTGATCGACAGCTAAGAGCAGACGTGGAAAGATAATTCAGTATGTAGCTCACTGCATAGACATTGGCAGTAGCCAAGTGGTCAGCGACTTGGGCCCACATGTAGGGAGGAAGATTCGTCGGTGGTCCTTGTTTGACTGAAGCAAGTGTTCCAACCGATCCTACGCGAGCTGAAAGTATTTCAACATTATTGACATTTATAGCAAATTTACTAAGGTATATATGTGTGACCATCGACAAAAAATATTACCCGGCAGAGTACCCGGAAGACCTCCCTGAACGTATCCATAGACCGGCGACATTGCTTTCTGTTCTCTAGACCATCTTCGACTGAAAAGGTGAATGCAAACTTTCTACATTTTCTTCTTAGTTCGATGAAAATAATAAAAGCTCAAATGAATTACCTCCACATTACGAGGCACACAAGGGTCAAAACTATTATAATCAACGCCGCAACCGATGCTCCGATTGCCACGCCAAGGACTTCACCGTCTACTTCGCACTGAGCGCCGTAGTAGTTTCCGGTACAACTAAAATTTTGCGACAATTTTACCATTAATAGCACTCTTTCCATTCACTTCGAACATTGAAACTGACTCCGGGTACTTACGAGCATTGCATCTGGTCTCCTTGATACGAGCAGGTTCCTCGATTGTTGCAATGCGAGTTGGAACAGGATAGGCAGCTTCTCCCCGAGGTGCTCTGATCACCCTTGTGTGGGTCTTTGAAACCCGGGTTGCAGGTGCAAACAAAACCACCCCAGGTGTTTGTGCACGTCGCCGATGAGTGACAGTCGTTTAGCTCAGAAGAGGCACATTCGTCCAAATCTGTCGCAGGAATAGTGTAACATCATTGTAGTGAAGAACATTCGAATACGTAATAAGGTACAGCTGAAAGCTTACCGTGTAAATTGGAAATCGAGCCAGCAGGGCTATCCACGTAAAGCGCACTGCTGCCGATATTGTTGTACCTCCTCTGAATAACTCCGAGGAGATGTTTCTGTAGTTCTCCGGCCAGAGTCGGTCTGGCGGTACGTGGTTCGTAGGCTAACTTGAGGGTGGCGTTGACGAACACCCCACCTTGGCCTTGGCTCACGTCACCTTGGTAGATGTTGTTGATCGACGTACCAACGTGCTCGTCGAAAAATGGAGTCATAGACATTGCCGAGTGAATCTAAAACGGCATGCGAATACTAAATGAGTTATTGAATTTTCTATTATATATATATATATATATATATATATATATATACGGTAAACAAATAAACTCACGGCAGCGTTTGCCTCGTAAGCCAAGGTGAGATAAGACTCCGAGTCCTTGTCGCCAAGGTCCTTAGTCCAAACTATCGTCTTATCGTATATCTTATCAACCCTAATAGAAACAATAATGCTAACGATTTCTGGAAAAAATGAACGCAATGCGATTAGAAAAGCGTGGATGAGAAACCTTAGCGATAAAAGTTAAGCTGCGAAGCGTGCGTTACTTTTGCAAGGCGCCGAGTGCGTTTTCCTGGCGAAGCCAGGTTTGCAGTGACAGGCCGAGACGCCCTGAACGGTGGCGCAGGCCTCGTGTTGACTAGCGTCGCAGGTGCTCGAGTCACCGACGATGCAGGTGTCTATCCTGACCGGGGGTTGGGTCGGCCTCCGGTACAACGTCGGTCTCTTCACCGGTGCGCTTGGCCTCGTCGAGATGTCCGTCTGGGGGACAGCGAAGCCGGTGCCGAGAACGGTAGCGCTTTGGGTCCTCGTGGGCTGCACGTGGGCTTTGCTGGCCGCGGACGTTCCCTCGGTATTGTCGAAGAGGTTCAAGTACGTTCTCTTGCCGTCGATGCTCACGAAGCCTTGACCCTCGACGGGCGAGGTCAAGATGTCGTCGCCGCCGCCGCCGCCGCCGCCGCCGCCGCCGTGGACTCCGTTCACGGGTACCCTGACCTCACCTGTGCCGGAGCCACCGGGACCTTGAATAGCGGACACGACGACATCGAATGTGTCCGGGTTGGAGGGATGTCGCGGTGGACCGTAAGGCCTCTGGGTGACTATTCCTTGCGATCCCGTGTAGTCCAGAGTGTCGTCCAGGACTATTCCAGGCCGGGGTCGGTACGAGTATACAGAACCTGTCAGTTTCGATTGTTCGTCAACGATTCGCGCGTTAGAGTTTCAATGATGATCATTCGAAAGATTGAAATAAAAGCAGAATCGAAAGTACGTACTGTGTGCCTTGGAGAAGGTGATGGAGCTGGTGATCGGTTGAACCGGCGGTTTGTGGGGCAAGTTCGTCGACTCGATCTGGCTAGTCGACAGCAATCCCTCGGTCGGAGTGGACAGAGACGAGCTCGAGTCGACGCTACTCGTGGACGTTCTGCTGGGCTCGAGCGTCAACGGGTCAGTCGTGCTCGGAGACGAGTCTGAGAAGTCGCTATGACTTACCGGGAGTAAGCTCGGCTCCAGCATCGTCGTCGTGGACGTCGTTGCGATGACCTGCACCGACGAACTCGTCTCGACGCTCAGCGTTGTCTGGAAGACGGGTTTCGTGCTCGTTGCCGAATTCTTTTGCTTGTCTGCATCAGAGTAAAGCCAAGTGAGCCACCGATAAAGAAGAATCGATCGTTGTATGAGAAATAGAGGCATCGAGCTTACCGTTGCTTTGGAAGGCATCGAGTGGTACGACCGGCTTCGGCTCGTCACCGGACTCGGGAATCGGTAAGGGTTGCGGCGCCACGCCACCCAGCACCAGCGTGTTTTCGGCCGTGGGGTTATCGGTCTTGAGGGTCGACTGGTACTTCCGCGTCGGACTGACCTGCTGCTGCTGCTGCTGCTTGCTATGGTTGCCGGAGTGGTTCGCGTGATCGGTAGTGAGTCGCGTCCTGTTCTCGTCCGGATCGACCTTGTTCTGCAGATCTATCACGGCGTTGACCTTGTCCGACTCGCTCTGTTCGTAGGCCGTGAGGTTGCTGCCGGCAATGGGATTCGGGAGGGGCTTGTAGGCCGGTACCTGGGGGGGTCGTCTCGTGCCAGGTCGGGAGGGCCGATTGTTCCAGGGCCGAGCGTTGATCTGAGGCACGATCGCCTCGGGAATCGGTATCCCGTTGAGGAAGGGAGCAACCGCCGGCATTTCCGGTTGGCTCAGCGGAGGCGGCGTCTCGTAGGTGGACGGCTGTTCGGAGGGCGGTGGCGGCGGGTTCATCCCGGGAGTGTTGTTGTCGAAGTAGGAGGGCAGCACCGGGGCGTCCTTGATCTCGGGCGGGCCGCGGTTGTTGATGCGCGTCGTGTGAACCGGTCGGACGGGCCGAGCCGAGTTGACGGCCACGTTGACCTTACCGTTGAGCAGTTTGACGATACCCGTGATGATGTCCTGGATATCGGGGTTGGCCTGTCTCGGGGCGGCGGTAGGAGCGTGCTCGCTAAAGATCCGTGCGCGGGACGGCTGATCGCGTCGAGCTTGGCGCGGCGCTTGTTCGCGGGGCTCCGACGAGGGACCGGCTGGATGACGACGCGGTACCTGCGGAGCCCCTCGGGCTTCCCCCGACAGGCTTTCGCTCTTTGTCGGCGCGATGTTCCTGCGGGAAAGGCGCGATTACGCATTCGCCACGTATATATACACATTGTATTATCATTCGTAACTCACCTGAAATACTCGCCAGGCTTGACCTCGATCTGGTTGCCATCGATCTGATCGAACTGTTTGGCCGAGGCCGTGAGCGCGTCGACCTGTTCGTCTAGACTGTCGGCCGACCGGTCCCTGCTGGTCCCGTACCTCGTCTCCGTGGGCTCGAACAGCACGAGCTCGTCATCCTCGAGTAATCTCTTCGAGCTCTCGAGGTTCGGAGCGAGTCGAGTCCTTTCCAGATTCGACGTAGCCAAGTGCTGCGGCTCCTCCGAGTCGGTGCTCGCTCGAATGCTCTCCGCCGGATGGACTTCCAGCTCGGATTCCGCGAGCCTCAACCTCGTCTGCTCGTTCTGGATGGCCAGGGCCCCTGAAAGAATAATAACCACAAGACTTTCGCCGTTGAAAAAAATAATGGAAAGGAATTATCCCACGCGAATATCGAGAAGCCGCGCTCGGTTTTATAATAATCGCGCTGCGATGGCTGGTCGCGAAGTCGAACGGTACACCGGACGACTCTTAACATTCCGAGACGCCGTCGGATTCCTCGGTTCATTGACACGTTCTCGTGTACGGCCTGATCGTGAAATTTCATCACAACTGTGGACGCTGTATGATATCCAACGTCCGCTTACAAAGAAAGATTAAAACGTCGAAAAGGTCGGGGCATAGAGAGAGTCGCTGCGTCGAATATAGAGAGTAAGCATAATACGCGGCTACCGCGACCGAACGGGTCTTCCGCGCGCGTTAAACCAGAAACGCGCGACACACCGCTTATACGACATTCTTCCGAGCAAAGCCCCGAGCGCGCAAACTCGCGCTGCAGTGGATGTGCCTCTATATATAGTATAACTACTCCCTTGTGCGCGCATGTGTGTATATATATATATACGCACATCCTACCGCGGTACGTATTCTTCGGCTTTTATACTCTGGGAGTTAAATTTTTGCGTGCGAGTATATATTAACAGCGGCTATGGGGGGAGCGCACTGTGATTATACAGCTGAAATTGCTGCCCGCCCCCGTAACGAGCAGCTCTTATATAGAGTCATATATGCGAGTAGGTGGAGAGCGTTGATCCAGATTTTCCACAGATTTACAATTGATAAAGCATGAAATTTAATTTAATACGCGATTTCTATTCTCGCTCATCTTGCGGTTATTAAATCCTGCTTTGTATGTATTATGCGCAGTGATGAATCATCGAGCTCCGGCAATTATTTCTCCCGTCGCATGTGCGCGCGTATATACGTATATAGTTGTCTTTTTTTCGCTCCAAATAGTAAACTCCGTCGGACACATGCGCTTGCAGCGTTTATATACATATATGATAGACGTAGCAGCGCAGCAGTAGCGTAACGGCGAATCTCGAGTTAGTGGGAGTGCGCGTAAGTGGCTGAACTCGAGTCTCCTCGAGCGCGGCATCGTTACGTCCTTATTATTATTATTTGGTAATCGGCCAGTTTGTCGATCATATACTGGTGAAGTAACGGGATCGGCAGCTCGACCGAATGCCAATGACGCGCCGATTAATTTTAGCTAACGCGTGTTGTATAATAATAATGACCTGCGCTCAACACCTTCGGCTTCACACTCATCGACTCCTTCGTTCGATCAATTTCACGAGCACGAAGCGTCCAGCCGTGTACGCCAGCCACGTATCTGCTATGCGCACTTTACCTTTGTGCGCTGACGCATATGCAGATTTACGTAAAATCCTTTTCAGCGTATAAACATTGGTCAGCGCGCATGAAAAACGTCAGAGGTAAGAGAAAGTGGGTAAATCCACGCTTCGTTATTCGGAAGGACTCGACTGACTTTCTCATATGTATAGTTATACCGCTGAATCACGGCTCTGCGCAGCTTTTTATTCAACATCCGTATATACATATATTATACAAGTGTCTTTGACACGCAGACGTAATTTAGATCGATATATGCAGCGTCGAATTATAAGAGACTGGTTTCAAAATTTTGTGCTCATAGTTTCAAATGGTTTCGATTAATTCCAATGCTGATGTATATACGCTTGGGAGAAAGCAAAAGGTGTCTGTAGTGTGAGCGATATAGTATCGATACACTATACATAATAATAAAACGCTGTCATCATCGCTTCGACCGAATGCAATGTCGGGAGAAAGCCTACCCGTAACTGATCATCAATAAGATCAATATTATGTCGTAACCAGGATTCTCGGCCAAAACAGGCCGCCATACTAGTTTTAGAAATCCATGGATATAACCACGATGACAAACACTCTTTGCGCTCA
The DNA here is from genome assembly GCA_020010945.3 of Muscidifurax raptorellus. Taxonomy (NCBI): domain Eukaryota; kingdom Metazoa; phylum Arthropoda; class Insecta; order Hymenoptera; family Pteromalidae; genus Muscidifurax; species Muscidifurax raptorellus. The sequence continues at coordinate 2,041,269 of CM052080.1, forward strand.
TTATCGGAGAGAAGTCCTCGGCACTAATATATACACTCCCGTGTTTTCCGCGAAGCAAATTTTCCCCAACACGTTCCACATTATTTCTCTATATCTCCGCGTGAGAACGAGCATCGGCTGCAAACGCCGCCCATAAGAATCCGTTTTTATAATTACACGCTTCGAAAAGTAAATAAATAAATAACCCACAGTCGCGCATACCAGAGGTCAGCAACCCACCTTATCGCAATTATTACAGAGTCGAAAGTGGCACGAATTCCCGCATCCGCAATCATACATCGGAAATCGAGGGGCCGAAAAGAAAAAAAAAATTACAAGAGAGCAACAAGCAACGGCATGTCTGCGCATGAAATGCAAACGAGGTAACTGCGAAGATATTACGCGACTTCCTCATCGTGAGAATGTGGGTGAACGCGACGTAGTATATCTAGTATATATATATATATATATATATATATATATATATAGTTGACGACGGAATGCGCCGGAAGCTGCATGCGCGCGCACCGAAAAACGAAAACTCGTATGATTGTTTACTTCCAACGCGTGGAATTACATTTGGAAGATTGCACGGATTTCGTAGTGCGGTATTAGGCATTATGTTTTTATTACGGTAACTTGCGCGGAGAGAGAAACGTTTTCCCATAATGCCTGATTCCATCCTCTGCTGCACTCTTGCCGATGCTCTCGCATATATATATGTATATAGGAAAATGCGGGAAAACAGTTACAGCACACGAGTATAAGCAGCGATTCTCAATGACTACAGGATTTTTCCTACACGATGATCTTAAAGGCGTTTGAAAACAACGGCCGCGACGGAAAAGCGGATCACAATGGATTCAACCTTGTCTTTTAACGGGTAGAAAATAAAATTAATCGTCGCGCGCTTTTATACTCCGAAGCGCGATATTCCAAGATAGCGTCGGACACACACGGCACATCTTCAATTACCCGCGTGCAGTAGTCGTCTTGGTAATTACACGTCTAGGGGCGCTTGGAGATCGACCTTTACACGATATATAAAAGACGCGAGGACGAGAGAGAGGGAGAGATTCTAGCCCTGGAGCTAAGAGTCGCGGCGGCGGCTCTGGGGCAAGTATGTGTATATATGTGCGTAGCGTGTCTGCTGCTGTCTCCTCAGCGCGTTCGCTCCAAGGCGGTAACGGCAGACTTAACGGGACTCCATTCCAGCCCAATATTCATTCTTTTCGCTGCGCACGCTCAGCTCGACTCTCCTTTTACTCCTCGACACTCGCGCGTGTGTGTCTCGTACTTGAATTTTTTTTATTTTGGCAATTGGATTTAGAGACAGGGGCGGGGGGCACAGGCTTCGATTAGTCCTGGGATTACGGGTCGTCGCGGCGTTTCGTTCGCTCTAGACGCAAGGATGTAATATATATATAGTGTAACGTTCAATTAAGTTTTGATAGAGTCGTTACGGACTAGAAGCTTATTTTATATATATGATTCATATTAATTATCAATCCTCGCGTTCAATGCATAGATGCGAGTTTGACACGTAGTTTTAATGCGCGATGATGTATACGCGGATGTATATTTTGTTTATCGCAAACGATATAGCACCGCCGCACGTTTCTGATTACCGATCTATCGGTTACAAAATCGATAAGACCGCCGATTCATAATCTCGCGCGCGCAGATCGGTAAGTAGGCCAGCTGTCCTATAGGCATGCGCGGCCAATCAGACGAGATTCATTCGCGCAACGTACCCCGCAGATTGTATATATATATATATATATATATATATATATATATATATATATATATATATATATTGTATATACTCAACGGTACCGTTACTTCGTATATATACATACCCCGAGAGGAAGGTTGTAAGCGTATACGACATATAAGCGACACCTGCCTCGGACATATTTTCGATAATGCGTGTGCAAAATACTCGACACACATACACACATGCGCGTCGCGGAGAAAGCATATCGACTGAATCATCGCAAATGCGTTACGCAAGTCGTATAACGTCCAAAAGACGTATCCGCATCAACCGCAGAATCCCGCATACATATACGTATTGCAAAAGAGCTATACGATGACGCCTCATATCCGCGACTGTAAAAAAAAAATCGGTTCTGGCTCGGTTGCCGCTCGTTATTTGTGGAAAACTCAACGCCATTGTGTATACGCGACACTTTCTCACGCGACGATTGTATATATGGTCGGCGAAAGTCGTGCGGTTGTCTCTCTTTCTCGCTGACGAAACGGCCCCTATAATGATTCGTCCCCGTGTTGACGAGTGCATATCCAATGCTAATTGCGCTCGATGTACTTTCCCGCCCACGCATACAGGCTTTTTTTATTTTTCTATTCTCCGAATTGCATATTCGAGATTCGGCTGATGCGCAGTTAATTTCAGACGTACGTATGTACGCCGGGGAAGTAACGCTTTAAACTTAACTCTTGGCGAGACTCGAACGGTTCAGTAAATATAGCATATAGGCTCGCCTTAAATGCCGATTTGATCTATGTGTGATTCATACCGGTTATTCGATCATCGTTTCCTCCAGTACATTCCAGTAGCTGCAGCGAATTTTTTAATTTTCAAAAGAGATTTTTTACTTATCTGTGCGCGACTTTCATCGGGCGAAAGGTGTCGGCGATATTATACCTGTGCATGCGTGTCAGATGGAAAAAAAGGTTTTCCCGCAGCTGTATGGGTTGAAAAATAGAAAAACGTAAAATGGAACAACGCACGCTTATCTATCCCCGACTTTTATGCGGGTATGCGCATAGACGACGACGACGACTGCTGATGCATAATTCGCGCGCGCAGCTCGTCATGCAAAATTTATTTTGCTTTCTCCAACGACACTCGTTACGGTCTCCACGAAGCGTTTAGAGCGAGTTTCTTGACGATGCGCGTATCCGCTGCAGAACGCATTGTTATACATTAATGGTACACTCGTGTTCGATCTGTTTCGTCGAGGGACGATTTCTTCGAGGTAGAGGGGAGCTTACGTTACTTTTTTAAAATTATTTTTTCGATTATTATTCGAATGGAAATGACGACTGATTTGTTGGTTTTTCGACAAGTTTTCTCTTTTCGATAACGTGCTCTACATATATACTTGTAGATTGAATTACTATATGCGCGACGTGTGTGCACAGAGTGTACATGTGGGCCTATGTTGATATACAACAATTATACACTTGGGTGTTTCCCAAAATGATAAACCTCTACAGCCGCTATATATAAACGATAATTTGATCAAAATGATTTTTTTTAAATATATCAAGTATGCGAAATGCATCATCCGAAAAACCGTAAAAAACGAAAGCCATAAAGGAGAAAGTTTTTTGGCCGCGTTTAACAGCACGAAAAAAAGTGTCTTTGCGCTTTCTTAATACGCCGCTATACGTTTTCCATTTATTAAGTATATATATATATATATATATATATATATCCTCCCAAAGCGCACGCATAGCGACATACCCAACAATTTTCGCAAACTCATAGCGAAACGTGCGAAATTTCTCCAGAAAGAAATAGCCATTTCCCGATACATCATCATCAGATGCGTCAATTATCCGGCTTATAACCAGTCATTGTTCAGCGCAAATATCATTTCTCTCCTGCGCACAGCTGCGGTACACGCGTGAGAAAGCAACGGCTCGCGCGGATAGGAATCCGGGTCGCGGACTACTCCTTCTCTTATACATACGTGCGTGTATATATGTAGACTTTAGAATTGCCGCGCTAATTTTCAGGACGTACGAAAATTCGCGCGCGCGCGAGCGATAAAAATGAAGACAATGCGCGTCTACGTTGATATCTCTTCTGCGAAGTAGGTGAGGAGTGTGTATGATATGTATAAGTCCGTTGGAATCACTCGAGAAAGAAGGATATATAACACGTAGCATTATATACTCACCGACAAAGGTGAAGGCTGCGAGGGCCAGTAGGACGGAAGCTTTCGGTCCCGCCATGACCGACAGATTTGTTTTTTACAAGCTATACCGGGAGGCTCCTCTACTCTCGAGTTGGTCGATGCACTTTTTCTCCAAAGATTCTCCGTGTATCGCAGGTTACTCAGTCAGTGGGCCCCTCTCTCTCTCTCTTTCTTTCGATATAGATACACATGGAAATCGAAGGGGGGGGGGTAGAGGACCGCGGGGGCGATCTCTAGCCGAAGGACGACGCCATCTTGGGGCCAAGGCTAAGGCCAGAAACCGAGATGCCGACGACGAAACTCGCCCATCGTCATCGGCCCCCTTTCTTTATCCGCGCGCACTCTCCTCTCACTCACGGAGACTCTTTCTTCCTTCCTCTTCTTCTCTTCTTCTCTCGTGTACTCTTCTTACTCGCACTTGCTTACAGTGTATACCTATACGCGCACGTCCTTCTCGACTGACCCACTTTTGCGCGCGGGTTACTCCTATGTTGACTCTCCCTTCGCACTATGTATATTACGAACGAATATTGCGTATACTTCACTCATCGTCTTCCGGCTCCATGGCAAATCCTACTACCTTCCTTCCGGATATCAAAATCGTCACATGGCAATGGTATATCTCACTGGTACACGTAGACAGATGCGGAGTGAGAAACGTGTGCGTGTGTGTGGATACCGGTCGGTCGTTCACTCGAGACTGGCTCGCCGCACAGTGCAAGGTGAAGACTACTGGCTCTCGGTCATACTCCAGGAGAGCCGCTCTTCTCCCACTTTCTTCGCTGCCGCTTCCTACTTACTCTCCTCGATCGAGTTTCACGGCTGTACGTGCGCGGCTACATCGCTATACACAGGCTTCTAATGCTGGGATTCCACTAGCCTGCAATGTGTGCAGGAGATGTAACAAGCCTTGATTCATCATCGCCGCCCGCCGGTATGTGCTGCTGTGTATAAGCTACTTCCGAGAGAAGACAGAGATGTGGGTGTTATTATCGAGAGCTTTTAATCATGAGATTCGCACTGGTTAATCGCGAGTTTTATATCGTATACCCGCTTGGATTCTGGTTTGTGGCGCTCGAACGTTTTTGTCTGTTTGTCCGCGTTCCTGTAATAAAAATGTTGCTTCGTTAGGCGTCATTTATAATTTGTTGTATATAAGCCTGAGACTGCGGAGCGATATGCGATGTTTTTTGTAATCTTCAATTGTATCAGACGAACGAATGTTGTAACAAATCAGACTACGGTACCGTAATGTCATTACAATTTTTAGCAATTCACGTAATTTAGAATAAAATACTGCAGATGCAAAACAAATTATTTTTTAATGTATATAAATGTTGATGAACGGAAAAAGTACACTGCGCGACACCATCGATCCTTTCTTCATTATCGAGCATCACCATGGTAGGAATCTCTCTAACTGTGATATCTTAAACATATACGTATATACCGCGTGCGCGGGCTCAATAATTGGATCGCACATAAAAAAATAATGTTATTTCCAATTAATTAGAGAAAGTAGAAAACAGCTCGTATACCTAACGTAATTGGACTTTAATTTAAGAGATGAGACTAAATTATAATTGCATCAATCTCAATGAACTAGATATAAAGAGTATAACAACAACGACGCGTTTTGTTATTATAGAGTTCATCGATACTATTCTTATAAACTTAAATGTCAAATTTTAAAAACATCATTTAATCAAGCTTTCCATGAGACTTGGATCGACGACATAACGAAGCGAATGCGTAAACAATCGAAAAATGCATCCTCGATCCCATAAATAACGCGAGTAATCAGCTTCTCACGAGGTGAACAAACTACTAGTAGCGGCCATAAGGTGATCGGTCGAAGGTCAAATTTTTGGGACCTTTGCAATTCCCAGAGAAAGAGAGAGGGAGCGGCGCCTCTTTTATTTTCATTCCTCGTCGCTACTTTAGCCCTCTCTTATATACAATGGAGATTTGAGCCTCTACATAGCTTCAGGCCTTATTCTAAATTGGGCGCAAAACCAGTTCGCCAGCACCGACAAAGAATATACAGCGCTGCATTATAGCTCCTGTTATACATACATAATCATTTCACAGGGAACAGCGATCGATCGAATTTTTCCATTAAAACAGCGGCGGAACAGTCGTTCACGGCAAAAAGAAGCTATACATGCAGTTCATCGTACCGGCTTCTTCTTGCGGCTCGCGAGTGCTGCTGCTTTATAAGCGAGACGAAGCCCATCGCGGGGAGCTAGCCAGGTGCGTCGACTTCCAGATGTTCGCGTACACGCGTATTCCGCTTCTTTGCACCTACTCCTCCTGTGTAGCGAGAGAACTGCAAGGAGGGAAAAGAATAAGATTAATCGTTGATAATTAACCTCGGAAGACCGCGACGAGCTCTGCGGTCTGCGGTATAGTGTGTTTATCGGCTCGTTATAATCAACTACTCGGCAAGTTTTGTTCGTATTATCGAAGGTATATAATAAAACGAGTCTTTTATATTACATGCGAAAATCAGTTACTGGCAATTTCACAGACTGCGTATATGTATGTATGTATGTATACATATCGACACAAAAAAACGCACGCACACGCTTACAATGAATCCCCCGCATTCTGTTCTTCGTCCAGTGGTCCTATTCAACGAATCGCGTATATATATATATATATATATATATATATAGAGAGAGAGAGAGAGAGAGAGAGAGAGAGAGAGAGAGAGAGAGAGACTTCTCCATACACATTACAAACCTATTCGCGTAGAAGGGAATAAGCAGCAACGGCAATAGGTATATATATATGTACGTACATACATCGAAAAGGGGAGAACGTGCGCGTGTAACAAGTCGCAGCAGAGCGAGAGAGAGAGAGAGAGGGAGAAGTAGAAGGGAGCTCGAGAGAGGGACGACGACTGTTTCCGGCCGTATTCGCGAAAAATGTGGCAGCGGCATACTAGTGTAGAGTCGCGACTGCGAAAGCACGGACGAAGAAGGCGGACGGAGAAGCGAAAAAGAGAGAGAGAGAGAAAAGAGTGAGATAAAAGAGTCGTCGTCGTCGCCGTTGTGCAGTCGGTGGCTAGCAGCAGCAGCGAGCAGTACACTGCCGATTTCTCCGGCAGTTGGGGGCCGCGATGCAGCAGCGCGATGTCGCCGGCTACTCGTCCTCGTCGCCGCCTTAGCCGGGTAAGTCCGTCCCTATACAAATACATCCTACGGCCTATGTATGGCAGGCATTCCTACTGTGTACGCAGGCCGGTCATCGAACGTTCTTTCGCTGATAATCTTTATCGCTGTCTTTTAAAAACTCAGCTTCTTCCGGCTCTCCCATACACTTATCTATACTTATATACTTGCCATCGGTACTTTGGTCAATTTTTCTTGCGGGTGAGATGCTCTTTATACATTACACAGCGTTTGTGTCTCTCGCTCGTGACTACACAATATTACCTACTAAGCATGTATGTACAACGGTCGGGAGTAGGAGAGAACAATTTTGAAGTTCAGTCGAAGTCTATAATAACTGCTGCTCGTCTCAGGCAAGAAAGAATGCGAGAGAGAGAGAGAGAGAGAGAGAGAGAGAGAGAGAGAGAGAGAGAGAGAGAGCGAGCGAGAGAGAGCGAAGACCGCGCGGGCAGACGAGAGAGGGAAAAGAGAGAAGATAATATAAAGCAGCAGCGCCGGGGCTACCGAAGGATGAAGCGAGACGGAGCTATACCTACACAGCCGACGGCAGAGAAATGGGAGAGAGGGGAAGTAGCAGGCGATCGGCACGCAGGCGCCTCTCTTTCGTTTCTCTTTTCAAAGTATATTATAGGCCCGCAGCGCCTGCTGCATACTGTCTCTCTCTCTCTCTCTCTCTCTCTCTCTCTCTCGTCGTACATATATATATATATATATATATATATACACACACATGTGTACATCGTTGTCGTCGGATACTTTCATTGACAAACCCGCCCAATAAAAAGAAATAGGGAATCGGCCGCTGTGAATATAAATATACATATAGGGGGGCGACGTGTACTTCCGAGAAATGCAGTGACGTCGCGCCGATGCATCCTTACTGCTGCGAGAACGACGCGCCGCCCCACAGTATTAGTCGCGTGTGTCCTGCGTGAGAGACGATTCGTGCGTGTATATACTTGATTGTTGGTGAGTAGAAAGAGTAACTTTTGCATTTTGTCAAGGGCTCTCGCGACCACGTGCACGGCGGCTTTGTTGTTGTTTACGATACGATAGCCGCCGATCGTGCGCGTAATTTTGTTTCGCCCCTTTAAACCGACGTTTCTTTTTCTTCGGAATTTTCAGAGTCTCCGCTCTATGAGAGACGCGTCGTCTTGCGTAAATTGCGATGACACTCTATAGTGTACATAACACGAGATGGATCAAACTTTTCACATATTTTCTCCGTAACTTCTCTCCGAGTTTTCTGTATACTCCATCATTCGACGGTTAATCCGAAGCGTGGTATGTATCGTTATCGTCACACGGAGCTGGCGACTCGAGCTTTTTTCTATATCGTTATCTGGCGCGCGCATGTGTAACATTCCGCTTCTTTTCGACTTCATTCATTCCTCTCTCTCTCCTCTTCTCCCGGCGCCACATATTCATTCATCGCGACTGTTGGTTCCTATATATACGTATGTCTGTGTATATACGTATATATAGAGGCGCATGCGGCTGCAGCAACGCACGTGCACTCTTGTATGTACATATACGCGTCTATCTATATATGAACTTAATGGGGTCTTTAATTCTCTCACGCGTCGATTACAAAAAAATGTTGTGTACACAACGTGGAACATTTAAATTCGGCTATGGCACGAGATAACGCTGCAGCGATAACGACGTTTCCGTAACCGCGAGCGCGCGCTTCAAAATGCCTACTTGCTTTCTAGAAAGAAAGAAAAAACTTGATGCTGTTGTTCTGCCGGAGCTCGATGGTAGGGGCGAAGGAACTCCGCGGTTTGTACAGTGGCCGGTATATAGGTACGGGGCAGGTGGTGCCGCAGATGTCGCGTGCGCTTCAACTCGGGTTGTTGCTCGGCTTCTTCTTCTCCTTCTTCTTCGCCCGCTCGGCTGTACATCCGCGTGCGCCGTGTCCGCGCTGTTTCATTGACCCCTTTTGTACGATCTTGTGTAACACTAATGAAGAAAATGTTATAGCTTACTTAACGATACAATGATATTAATAAAAACGTTATTTTGCAGATGAGGCCGCGATGCCGTAATGGCTGGTAGAGCACGACCTCCAAACACGGAGATCGATCCTGATCTTTCGACACCGACGCCCGCCAAGAGGTCGAGACTCAGCTCAACACCCGGCAGCAGTGCTGAACAAGAGGACGAGAGCGTAAAACAGACGCCTCTGGGAAGCGAGCTCAGCGAGCTCGAAACGTCCGAGGTTCTACCCTCGTCGGACGAGTCTTTCGGCGAGGACGACGACAAGGGCAAGATCAGCATAGGTAAGAAGGTAGAAGCAAAATCAAGCAGCAATCCGACAACTTCTTCGTCGACAACCAGTGGCAGAAAAACGCAGCCCTCACAGGAAGCAGGAGGGGGGGTGATGGGTAGAGAGGCCGGATTGCAGAGCTCGTTGGTAGGCGAGCATGCGCTATACCAGGACCTCTCGCTCATCGGGGACGGTGCCTACGGCACCGTTTACAAGGCTAAGGACGCCGCCAGTGGACAGGTCGTAGCTCTGAAGAAGGTTCGAGTACCCATCACCGAAGATGGTTTGCCGACCTCGACGCTACGCGAGATTGCCGCGCTCAAACAGCTCGAGAGGTTCGAGCATCCACAGATCGTGAGTTTCATTTTACTATAACTTTCTTTTGATAGTCTCATATCATGTGGAGTTATGCGTGATAATAATGTTGATGATTTTGATGACAGGTCAAACTTCTCGACGTCTGTCAGGGAAATTACTTGCAAGTGGCCTCTGGGGATGGAATGGCCGATCGGATAGACCGCGGATTGACTCTGTGGCTGGTGTTCGAGCACGTTGAGCGGGATTTAACATCATTTTTGACGGCCCGTCAGTCACGCAAGATTCCATCGCAGTTGGCCAAACAGATGTCCAGGGAAATTCTTCTGGGAGTAGATTTTCTTCACAGCCACAGGATCGTACACAGAGATCTCAAGCCGCAGAATTTGTTGGTCACTAAAGACGGCCACGTCAAGATCGCTGATTTTGGCCTTGCCAAAACGTACGATTTTGAGATGAGATTGACTTCGGTCGTGAGTAACGTTTTATATCTTCTTACTAAGTAAAACGAGCTTTCGTTCTACGATAACAACGCTATACTTCTTAGGTCGTGACGCTTTGGTATCGCGCACCGGAAGTTCTTCTGGGATGCACCTATGCTACTCCGATCGACATTTGGTCCGTCGGTTGTATTCTCGCCGAACTCAATGAACTGAAGCCGCTTTTCCCTGGGACGAGTGAAGGTGATCAGTTGGATAAAATTTTTAGGTACTTGTTCGAATTTTTTTCTGTATTGCACAGTTGAGTTGAATTACTGGGTAGCAACCACTTTTAATATTTCTGGTTTTAGAATCATCGGGACGCCACCACAAGCAGAATGGCCTGACAACGTGTCGTTAGGTTGGTCAGCATTTCCATTCAGACATTCCAAGCCTATGAAAACGATAATTCCGAACTTAAATGATGCAGGACTTGATCTCATAAAAAATATGCTCATTTTTAATCCTCATAACCGTCTTACGGCAGCTCAAGCTCTCCAGCATCCGTATTTTCTCGAGGATGAATCTTGATAATATCTTTTGCTACGCGCCATAACACGATTCGATTCGGAGATAATTGTATTTCCAGGGATCGAGTAGCCTTTTTACATATCGAAATCACCATTTCTGTACAAATTTAAAGTTAAAATTATTCAATTACGCTTATACATCAGAATAGTAAGAGTTATTTAAGATTTCTGTAAAGTTCTTGTAAAGTGTTTGTTAAAGTATTCAATTGCGTTTCAAAAGTATATTTATAGTGTAATGTGTGTAAATGCCACATCAATAAGTTCAAATATTCCTTCTTATTTAATAGAGAAAATTATCATGTAGATAAATTTATTCATACAGATAAAATTATTGTTCAGGTTGAGTATTAGTGGTTGAAAAAGTGTGTATGAAATTTTAGTTATTATCAAGTGCAGAAGTATAAATGTTTTTAAATTAATTATATCGTATAAAGCATTATTTTCGTAAAATATATAATATAGGTACATGTAATTATTAATTAATCGTATAGTTGTAATTTGGTTTAATATTGGGTCTTACAGATCCTTCATATTGTTCCAACGTTTAGAGTATAAAAAATTGCGAGACCAGAAAACTCACTGCCATAATTAAAAAATGAAGCGCATCCTCTGCGCATAGATTAGAATTTTTGTATTTTATGTATGTAATATAATAAGTAACTGTATTGTAAATGCTAAAATTAAGTCTTTATGTACCTTATACAATTTTTTATTGTTTGTATTAGTAAATACTAGACCAAGTAAGACTGTATAAAAAAGCAATAAGAATAAAATGAATATTTTGTACTTTTGTAACAGTTGCAATTTCTTTGCCTCGTCGCAAATTTAGGAATTTATTATTTTAAAATCTCTAAGTACCATCCGGATGCTGCTTCAAAAAAAACAGTAAATACGTATAGGTTAAAGTACTTCGCCCAAAGTTATGAAAGTTTTTCGCAAAGTTCTACGAACTTTGATTTTTAAATGTCCGAGTGAGCACTTTTAATCTCGCAAAGTTTTTTCAAATTATTAAAAAAAAAACTATCTATATCTCGTTTGATTCGTTGTTGATGCTTAAGTATGTGTATCCTATTTCGAAGATTTTAAAAAGACCTTTCTACTTATCATAGTAGTTTGTCAAGCAAATTTCTCTTTAATCAAAATAATTATGATTAAAAATTAATTTGTGATTTTTCTTTTCTTTTTTTTTATTCCTCTTCTAAGCGGCGTGACGCCGCTCGATCATGCGGTCAACCAAGAGAAACATGTAAACACGACTTAAACTTTGAAACATTGAATATATCATATGAAACTAGGTAAGTATATATAGTAATAAAAAATGAGATTTTTACTGAAGACTGTCGTAGGTGCATCAAAGCAGTTGCGGCAAGTAGATAGAATTAGGTGTTTAGGCTCAATTTCAAACGTCAGAAAAATGGCGTCTGAAGTAGAAAAGGCGCAAACAGCTACGCCCGGCGGCGACACTATTTTCGGAAAAATACTCCGCAAGGAAATTCCTTGCAAGTTCATTTACGAAGATGATCAGGTAAAATATCACATTTTTACTAAACTTCGTTGGATTCATAAAATTGGTTGCGTATGAAGCTAGTTTAGAAAGCTAACCTACAATCTTATTTTTTACCTCTACACTTTATCTTATCTCCGTAATCGCTAAGATAAATAATAACGAAATTTGTCTTTGCAGTGTGTAGCCTTCCACGACATCAATGCTCAAGCTCCAGTACATTTCTTGGTCATTCCTCGTAAACCAATCACACAGTTATCAAAAGCAGAAGATGAGGATGAAGCTGTTCTTGGTCACCTTATGAATGTTGCTCGCAAGCTTGCTAAGCAGGAGGGATTGAATGATGGTTTTCGCTTAGTTGTCAATGATGGCAAACATGGAGCCCAATCCGTATTTCACTTACATATACATGTTCTTGGAGGGCGTCAATTGCAATGGCCACCTGGTTAATATTGTACAAAGCATTTAAGATTTCATATAACTAAAAGTTATAAAACCAATACTTTACAACCAGTGATACAAATAATAAAACTTTATTAAAAATATATTTTCTTTACATATTCTCTTTATATTCGTTTATATAACCATTACTCCAATCTGCTGGATCAATTTTATTTCTTCTCATAGACTTCGTATTCAAATTTAATATCATTCTCCTCTTGAATCCCCTCAGGGACCGCTGGATCTCTGATGAATCAATTTGAGAATTAATATCAACTTATTATAACTATATCTAAGACTAACAATGAATACCTACTTTACTAAAACAAAATCATTTGGAATTTCTGGGAAAAAGGCATCACATTTAAATTCTTTCTTCACTCTTGTTAAATAAAGTCTGTAGAAGTTGGGTGAATCCATAGAGGCCTGAAATTTACATATTTTTAAAATAAGAATAGGCATTACAATTTATTTGAATAATCCAAAAGATATTGTACTAACTTGGTAAACTGAACTACCTCCTATGACCCATACTTGCTCAACCTTATCTTTCAAAGGACTTTGAGAAATCTTTTCAATTGCTTCAGCTAAACTCTTGCATACTATGGCAGCTTCGCCTAGGTCACTAAAAAAAATGTATTTTCTTGATTCAATGAAAAGAAACGATAGCGCTATGTAATTTATCGTGATGTGTGACATACAGTGACTGGGATGTGAGCACCATGTTTATCCTGTTTGACAAAGGTTTAAATTTCTTAGGAATACTTTCCCACGTTCTTCTACCCATCAAAACAACATTTTGTTTATTCTTATCTTGCGTTGTCGATGTCATTTTCGTAAAGAAATCCATTTCTTTTCTAGAAAAAAAATTGCAGTAATTGTAAAATGCGATAATGCCGTAATTACCGATAATTAAAACTTACGTCACGCATCCTGTTATAAAACTAAAATTAAAAGCTAGTCGTTTTAGTCCATTATAATTGTAAAATAGAATAAGAATAGAAGAAAACAAGTAATCATTAGAGAGGTTAGCTATTTAATATACGCTCTTTCGTAAAAAACTTTAAAAAATAATGCTGGAATGAAAATTACCTTAAACGCCATGGCAAATCTCCGTTGACGCCGATTCCCATGTTCTCGCATGCCGCCGCAATTAATTTCAGTTTCACTTGCATTTCGAGTTAATTTCCAGTGTCAATAAACAACTAAAGAGCCCGCGTTTTTTGCAGATTAGAGGTCGAATGCGATTATATATATATGGCACGAGCGGGGAGACGCGTGTGTGTATTTTGTACACTTATACACTAGCGCTTTTACGGAATCCGTTTAACTATATACATACATTTAGCTTCACAGAGATGAAAGTTGAAAGTATAATTCCAGACTAGATTTCTTGTCTATCGACGATCATGGTAATAATAACAATGATAAATACATATATAAATACAAACGAGATTTAATTATAATTTATCATCGTCTCGTTATAAGCAGTTGCAAAAATTCAAATATATTATACGATAAGATTATTACAGGAGTCATATAGCACTGATTAATACTAAAATAAAATTGATAACAAATGAAAACTACAGCGGACAGCGTTTACTAACAGGCCTGTTTCGTAGAATATACGCGTACCTCGGTACCTAAGTATACATATATATATAGCATAAAGTTAATGCGTACCGAAATACCGGGCATAGCGCATCATCACGTGTTCACGCACATTTCAACATTGGCTGCCGGTAGATGCACATCGGTTCAAAACGCTAACAGTAGAGTGCATAGCTTGAAACCGATAACTCCGTATAAAGAAGCAAAAAACGCAATTAGTGATATCAAAAGAGTAGCAATGACAAGTGACGTGAAAGTCCTTGACGGCGGCTTCTCGACGCAACTCCTCACCCACGTAGGCGAGATAATCGACGGCGATCCGTTGTGGACAAGCAAATTTCTGTACAGCAACCCCGATGCCGTTTTTAGGACGCATCTCGACTATCTGCGAGCCGGTGCTCACATCATCGAGACGGCCACTTATCAAGCCTCCATACCAGGTTACGTCAAGTATCTGAACAAGACCGAGGAGGAAGCTCTGGAATTGATTAAAACGGCAGTAAAGCTTGCCAAGAAGGCTGTCAGCGTTTACAAGGAGGAGATAAAGGGCAAGGATGTTTTTAATCCAGAGCCCATGGTTGCTGGTTCCATTGGACCCTATGCTGCTTATTTGCACGATTGTTCAGAATATACTGGAGGATCATACGCTAATATAGAGTCAATGGATTCTATTGTTGAGTGGCATAGACCCAGATTTGAGGCACTTATCAATGGTGGAGCCGATCTTTTGGCTATCGAGACAATTCCCTGTTCCAGAGAGGCTGAAGCACTAGTTGAATTGTTAAAACAGTATCCAGGTATGATATTTCTCTCAAATACCCTTCGACACAATTATATATAAAATTGCATCACTGTTTTAGATTCTAAAGCTTGGCTTTCTTTCTCATGTAAAACGGATGGCAAGAGCATAGCTGATGGCTCCAGCTTCAAGGAAACTGTTTTAAAGTGCTACAAAGCAGCGTCGGGACAAATAATAGCATGCGGTGTTAACTGCCTTGCTCCAAGATCAGTAACTCCTTTATTGAAATCTATCAATGAGAAAGAGATCAACCAGTTTATACCCATGGTCGCCTATCCAAACAGTGGTGAGAAATATTCATCGACAACTTGCAGCTGGACAATAGACAATGATTTTCACCCACCTGAGGAATTTGTAAAGGATTGGCTTGACATTGGAGTACGCTATATAGGAAGCTGCTGTAGAACAGGGGCCAAAGATATTGAAAGAATTGCAGCAGAAGTAAAAAGTTGGACCAAAAGTCGGTTGACTTAATGTTAAAAAAAACTGTTCATTTTCAATTATATTTTTATTTATTATTGTCAACTTAGTTTAGCAAAAAAAGAAGCTTTAAAGACAGTGTTTTACAGTTTTTTTAATACACTATTAAAATTATAATGATTTAAATTTTGTAACTTTTTTGATACTTTTTACAAGAAATATAATATATTTGTATGTAAAGTATTGAAATGTTGTAAATAAAAAGTATAAAAATAAATTTCTAATTGATTTCCTTTCACTAATACTAGCTATTAAAATGAAAATTTAAAATAAATTAATCTTAAATGTGAATCGATAAATTACCTAGCTAATATTGTGAATTATTTAAAAACTAATTTTTTTATATTGAATCCTCATATAAAAATATGTATGAATTTATGCAATTATCAGAATAAGAAGTAAACTTCCCTCATCATCAAAACATTATTTACTCAAAACTAAAATTAAAGGAATCCAAAAAACTTAATTTTACATTTACATAGAATTTGCTGATGCATCAGGTATATTATGATTTTTTGCATTCACATTATTTTGAGTTTCTTGCTTAATACTTATACTACTAGTAATACTACTTGTACTAAGAGGCTGAGATGGGTTTATCACTGTATTCGCCGTAGGATTTTGCATATCCAACTGACTCTGTGCAATGTCCTGTAACGCAGCTTGAATTCGTTGTAAAAGTGCCTCACCTTGACTCACTACCTCTTCAAGCTGCTCAGCTGCTTCTTGATTTTCCTGCTCTAATCTGCTAAGACTAGCTACTTGTAATTCTTGAGATGATTCTTCACTAGGTAGACTGTCAATCAAGGTATCGATATCTTTGGCACATCTTGCAATGAGTGTTGCAAAAAGTGCAGCATAATCTGCAAAATTAAAGTAACGATAACTAAGATTACAATAAACAAATTAATTATTTTATTTACCTTCTTGAGGCTGATTTGGTTGTTGCGGAGTACTGATTCGATCAAATCCTGGAAATTTGCTAGGTGTTGAATACTGTTGTAAGATACCAACACTGTTGCAGAAATATTCTGCTTGCTAAAAGCGTATAAAACAGGTTTAAATTATATTCACTACCTATCGATTATTTACAATAATGGCCTATCATAATAATGTTTCTTTTGTTACCTGATTTATCGTATCTTGTAATTGTGTTAAGCGATCCGCCATTATAACCTCAATCTTGATTTGCTCCTTTTACCCTTAATCAATTTTCTTATAAAAATCAATGGTTTTGTTTAGAGCAACGCTTTATAATTATTATTATTATCATTAAATATACATATATATACACATATAAAGCTTAAGTTTGTTTTTCTCTAGAAAACATTAGCGGTGTCATTTTTCCATCTGTATACGAATTATAAAACTAGCTCCTAATACAGTTTAGGCAGAGCGGCAGAGGTCTGTTTGGTCATTGACAGTCGGATACATGCAGCGCATGCGTAGAAGGAGAGCGGGAGAGTATGAATGGTGCTCCAAAGACTGGGATCTGCCGCTTTTTCCTGTATAAGAAAAAGAGTAGTGTCGCCAATGGTCCTTCCCCAGGCCCGGAGTTTCCTCCGAATCGGAATAGCACTAGAGGCAAAGATTAAATATAGAGATCGTAGTCTATTAAAAATCGAAGAAGAATATTGACTATTGTCGCTGCGAGGTCGGCGTAAAAAGGAAGAAATTATGAATGCAGGGTATTACATTTTGCGTTTTACGAGAGATAAAAAAAGGCGGGTACGTTGGACGTCGAAACGATATTCGTCCTCATTGCCATAGGGGCAAAGAGGAGAGTTCGTGAGGTTTTTATCGAATGGCTGAGAGCAAGGCTATATTAGTAGTTGCTTCTCATACGAAATATGAGAGACGGTCGAGAGATTTGGACTAGGATGGATCAGTCATTATGGAGATGTTATATCGAAAACGAGTGGCTCCCTCTCTACCGATTTGCCATACCCAAGGGCCGACAACAATATCTATAGACATGATTTTCCCGCTAAAAGTGCGCCAAAATGAACAGGACCAGTTACATAGGTGTAGGTACCTAAGTATACCTTTCAGTTTCCACTCGCCCTGATATTTAAGTATATAGGATAGACAAAGGAAAATGGGTTGACTACAAACTGCAAAGACCCGTGAGTTGTTGTCAATTTGTCATTGTTCTTTTTGCTTTTGTTTTTTGATAGGAGTAAAAGTACAACTTGCTTACCTGCTTGTAGAAAAGTCTATAACAACAAGCATATCTGCATAATGATGAAAGTAACCTCTTTAAAATAGACAGTGTTGAATGAAAAGAAAAAGAAATTTTTAAATCTTCAAGGGATTTCGGTGCAACACCGATAATTCTTCATTAAAAATGTCCAAAAAAAGTGGCCAGCAAAATCTTCAGCCAACTCTGTCAGGATATTTGAAGAAAATGCAGAATAAGAGGACCTTGCCAAGGTATAAAAGCAATTCTTTGAAAAATATTTGTTTCATTTGTGTCTTGATTTGATCCTTGTCAACTTTAATTCAAGCCAACCTATGCTGATCAGTGACAGTGAAAATGAGGAGGATGATAACAATGGCGAGACTGATGCTACTAAATCTAACTCGTCAAATTTGTCTGATGCTATTGATTTGACGAACATCCCCTCCGTTCTTCTAAGAAAAATACTCACTGTATCTAAAATGGACTCCATCATTTCCATTGTATGATGTTTAATAAACAATTTCAAATATCTAAAAAGCTTTGATGCATTAATATGTTAATTCTATTACAGAATAGTTCAATTGATGATGATGATGACTGCAGAGCTGGCCAAGTTGAATCTCCAACTCCATGTATTGATGACTCAGCTAAAAAAGAAAATTGTTCAAGAAAAGCTTTCGAACTTTGCAACTTACCAATAAAAGCAAGACCCATACCTGCAAATAATTCTAATGCTGATGAAATCACAAATGCAGAAGGTAATAACAATTACAAGTTATCAACAGTTGTAAAAAAAAATGTATCAAATTTCAAGAAAAGCACAAATGGTAAATTTAAGTCTACTGATATAGATAAGGAACATGATTTTCAAAATTTAATAAGTGAAACAACTAGTTCTGATGACGAGAAAGAATTTCAAAATAAAAATGTTAAAAAGGTACCGAAAAAATTGAAAAATATAAAAAAGCCAAAAGCTAGTATCATAGATAGCGATTCGTCATCTACTTCATCACCTATAAAAAGTGTAGCTAACTCTATGTTTGAAGCACCAACATCTAAAGTTTTTAAAAATCCTAGAAGAAATATTATTGACAGTGATACATCAGATTGTGCATCACCTCCTCAAAAATTGATTGCATTTTGCAAAGAAAACACATCACCTAATATTAATAAAGGTTCAATAAGTCCAAAAAATATGTTCACAAAAGAGGTACTGGCCAATTCGAATGCTGAATCAAATTTGAAACCTTTAGGTTTTAATGATGAATTAGATAAATGGATTGAAACAACAAATAATTATTCATTGGTTTCTGGTAATACTCAGGCAGTAAGTAATGGCTGATTGTTATAGAATTTATATACTGTTAATATTTTCTAATTATTTCATATTCTTCTACTTAGACATCCAAAGGAAAACTAGAATCAGAGAAAAATGTTTTAAAGGATTTACAAATACAAATACTGGATAAATTTTTTCACGCTTTTGATAAAATTCCTGTAACTATTTTAAATGAGTTTCCAGAGTTTGATGCTGAAACGTGTCAACGTTTGAGAAGCTTGTATCATAGAATTAAAGCAAAAATAAAACAAACTGATAGAAAAATGCAAAATATAAGTATTCAAGAACAAGAACAAGAAAGTGAAATACATTTTGCAAAGGATAAACAAGCTTTGAAAAATTTGCAAGATGATTCCCTTACCGATTATGAACCAGATCAAGATCATCTATTGCTATCAGCAGAAAATGACCAAAGTTGCAGTTATGAATACGATAAAACTGCAGCAAATAAATGTGAACAATCTACTGCTCAACCAAAAAGCAGTCAAAAAAGCGAGTCTCCTCAAACTCCACCTGTAAGTGACAAAAAGAAAGGACGCTTTCAATTGAAAATGCCTGTGAAGGCAACTATTAACCCAGTGGCATCAAAGCAGATTGAAGAAATGATAGAAAAATCATTAGTCATAAAGCCAAATTCAGACGAACAGTCGCATTACTTAGAATCTTCTAACAATAGTTGCAGTAAATTTGAAACAAATAAAATAGTTTCAAAAAATACTGATTATCATAATGAAAACAATCAAGAGAATAATATTGAAGAGCAAAATAGTCCAAACGATTTTGCAATGATACATCAAATGTCATCATGGAATGGTTTTGGTAACTATTTTTTTTAATTTTATTTCATTTTAAAGAATTACTAATGAAATTTCATGTTTTAGATGATCATTTTTCATCTGGCAGTAGTGGTCAAAAAATGGAAAAAAGTCTAACTCAACAGTTGTGCGAACTTCCAGATTTAGATAAAAATAAAATTAATATGATTCCAGAGCCTGAGTATGATTATATACAATCGAGTTGTAATACTAGTTTACAAAAATTTTCTCAAAACAGCATCAGTTCTAAAACTGAATCAAAATCCAATAGTAATGATGTGATTGCTCAGTTTATTGGAGATTTCAAGAATGATGGCATTAGCGGAGAATTCGATAGCATGAAGTATCCTCATTCTAGAGAAATGATGAATGTTAGTGACTGAAATTATATAACGTTCTCAATGGGGAATATTTTACTATGTAGCATAAATTCTTTACAGGTTTTTAGACAGAAATTTGGTCTGTACAGTTTTAGACCAAACCAGTTGCAAGCTATAAATGCAGCTATTTGTGGCTATGACTGTTTCATTTTGATGCCTACTGGAGGAGGTAAATCTTTATGCTATCAATTACCGGCTTTGCTTACACCTGGAGTGACGATTGTCGTGTCTCCCTTAAAGAGTCTTATCATCGATCAAGTGCAGAAATTAATTTCTCTCGATGTAAGTACCATAAATATTGAAACTTTTTTTATTATTATTAAAACGTTATGTTTATTTGTTTGGTTAGATATCAGCAGCTCACCTGTCTGGTAGTTTGACGGATGAACAGGCACAGTCCGTTTATAGAGAATTAGCGAAGAAAGAACCTACTTTAAAACTTCTCTACCTGACACCGGAAAAAATCTCTGCATCTGCAAAAATCGGTAATGCACTCAAGGCTTTATATGAACGAGGACTATTAGCGAGATTTGTAATTGATGAAGCTCATTGTGTCAGTCAATGGGGCCATGATTTTAGGCCAGATTACAAAAAACTTCAATTACTGAGGAAAAATCATCCCAAAGTTCCCACAATGGCATTAACTGCTACAGCAACTCCACGTGTGAGAACTGACATCCTGCATCAGCTCGGCATGACTAACCCCAAGTGGTCAGTATAAATTGAATATCAATAAACCATTTTCTGATTCTGAAAATTGTTTTCATATACATGATACTGTTTAGGTTCATGTCGAGCTTCAATAGACCTAACTTACGTTACGTTGTAACTAGTAAAAAAGGTAAAAATTCGACGGAAGAAATCATTGATATGATCAAAAGAGATTTTAGGAACGAATGCGGCATCGTCTATTGCCTATCCCGAAAGGATTGCGATTCCTTTGCGGAAGCGATGAAAGTTAATGGAATAAAAGCGCTAAGCTATCATGCTGGGCTCAGTGATCATCAAAGATTGGAAATTCAAGGCAGATGGATTTCAGAACAGGTATATTTTTAGACAAGTAAAATTTTAATTATAAACAAATATGAGTACTATTTATAATATATTTTATCTGATTACAGATTAAAGTTGTCTGCGCTACTATAGCATTTGGTATGGGTATAGACAAGCCTAATGTCAGATTTGTTATACATGCTACTCTGCCCAAGTCTATCGAAGGTTACTATCAAGAAAGTGGTCGCGCTGGTCGCGATGGTGAAAATGCAGAATGCATTTTGTTCTATCATTATGGTGATATGATGAGGCACAGAAAAATGATTGAAAGCGATGGCATGGCTAATTGGGAGGCTCAAAAAACTCATATGGATAATTTGTTCAAGATGGTTGCATTTTGTGAGAACAAAACTGATTGTCGTAGAGGATTGCAATTAAATTATTTCGGAGAGATGTTTGATCGATCTATATGCATTGCTAGAAAGCAAACTACTTGTGATAATTGCAGCAATCAGGTATATTTTATACTTATGAATCAAACACATTTCTCAGATAATAATTATTCTTTGTTTTATAGGGGCGATTTGTTAACCGAGACGTTACTGAAAATGCTAAAGCATTAGTAGCACTTGTTCGAGATTTAACTAAACACAGGTGTAATAGTGCTACTATTTTATATGTGGCGGACGTTTACAAAGGAAGTAATTTAAAAAAAATTAGAGATCAAGGTAAATATTTTATACAATATTGTTGATTGAAAATAAATGTTATTGATACATTGAGAAAATTTTGTCTGCACAAAGGTCACGATCGACATCCTTTGTATGGTCATGGAAAATCTTGGCAGAAGAATGAGATCGAAAGATTATTGCATAAATTGGTGATTGATGGGTATCTTAAGGAAAACTTGTATGTAAATAATGAAATAACTTGTTCCTACGTTGGCCTTGGACCAAAAGCTCAAGAGTTAATGACTTCAAACAGTATTCAAGTATGCAAACAGTAGGCTGAAACAAACATTACCGCTACAATTCATTAAACATTATTTTTACAGATACATTTACAAACAAGGAAGGACGAAAAATCAGCATCTTTATCTTCGGCCGTTGCTACCGTTGTCAGCTCGTCAAGTACTTCGGATAATAATAAGCAAGACTACAACAAAGACATAAATGAACTGAAACAAAAATGCTACACTGAACTTGCTGAAATTGTCAATGGCATCGCTGGTGCACTCGACGTTTCGGCTAACTCTATTATGAATATGGTAGCGCTACGTGTTATGAGTCAGCAGTTACCTGAATCAGAAGAAGATATGCTGAAAATACCGCACGTTACAAAGGCTAACTTTGACAAATACGGCAAAGCTTTACTCGACGTAACTCAAAAATATGCAGCCGAAAGATGTGGTAAAGTTGAGCCAATAATAGGAATATTTTTCTCGAAGGAAATATAATTAGCTAAATATTGGTTTTCAGTATTGTTAGCAGAACAGCAAGAGGCCGAGAGAGCGAGGGCTGCCGCTGCAACTGTAGCCAGTACACCTTATCTTGAAGAGGATGATGATTGGACAGAAGCTGCAGGCACAAGTTCGGGAAGCGGCAGAAAAAGAAGAGGTGGATTTATGGGTAACCATTTCAAAAAGTTCAAGAAAAATTCTGGAAGTTCTAAACGTGGAGCCAGGTAAAACTTTATCCTCGCTAAATAAACAATCTTTACTTTGCCGCAATAGTTAAATTTATTATATTGATTAGGAGCTCGTCTAAATCTCGAGGTTGTAGTAGTGGAAGCAGCAGTAGTAATAGAGGAGGTAGAGGATCAACCTCGGCATCCAAATCACGGGGTCCAGGACTCGTTGAATTTTCTCAAAAAAAGCAGAACCTTAACTACCCAGGACGATATGTAAATCTTCTATAGTTTAAAATTGATTTATTCGATGTGTTTAAATTATGTCCGTTTCTAGTTTTACTTCGTAACGTATTATATATTGCTCTTAATGCTGAATGTTGTTACTGTTATTAAATTTATATCATGATGATTATGAAGTTAAATATAGACTATTTTAAGTACAAAAAAACTTGTATGCCTCCATACATGTAAATAGGAGTTAATAATGCGCAATTCAATACTATTAAATAAATGAATAAACTTTAATAAGAATTTTAATAATATAAAAAATAAATACTGTTAGTATTTAATGTCAGTACTTTTATACTTAATGCAACACCTTATAATATACTACAAATAATTAAACTTATCTAATACAAGTCTGGTTGAGTAATGCGAGCTTCCCTATTTTCGTTTTTTATGTGTTTTTTAAGTAAGTCCATAACTTCATTTTCGAATTCAGGTGGAACTGGCTTGACTTCTGCAGCCCAATAAAATATGTCCCAATCATTTGATGGCAGATTTATCAGACGGTCATATTGCTTTAGTTGTTCTTCATCAAAGTGATCCAAGTATTTTTTGGCAAAAGTACTCAAAAGAAGTCCATTTTCTAGCATACCACGTTTACGCGACTGGTATATTAATCTGATGAGAAATTCATTAAAATAATAATAGAGAGTTGTGTGATAATGCTGTATGAGTTGGATAACTTTGGTATTTACCGTGCTTTTTTCACACTAACATTTTCTTCTTCTCTTTCGGTATAAAGGGGTATAGTTGGTTCTCGACTTTCTGGGTGATGTAGATCGTATTGGTCTTTGCTGTTTATTGTGCAAGTTGTGGAAAATCTCTTAAGAGTTGTGAGGGGCCTAACCTAAACAATATTTTTAGATCAGCACAGCTATATTTAAGTTTTACAGATGATGAATGTTTAAATTTATAAAATATTTGTTTACCATTGTGCTCCATCTTGATATGGTATTCATCTTTGGAGAAGCTTTATTTTTAAGTGCTCCAAAACTTTTAAAGATTATGTCATGAAGTAAACATTACCAGTAACACATTGCTGTAACAAGCTTCCTGAGTGGAACCATGTGTGGCAGCACTGAATATCAATTTGCAAATTCCAAAATTATCTTATGTATATTGTATTTTATTTAAGTAACTTTTTAAAATAATTGTATATCTCATATATCCTTATTTTAAATACAATCAGTCAAATACATTAATATTCTAATAACAATCATTATCAATAAGGCAAGAAAAAAATAGAAAAAGTTAGAAAAAAGTATACGGTACATTTATTACAGCGTACTTACAAATGTAATTATTCTTAGGTATAAACACTGTTAATTTTAATTATACTTAATAGATGATGTAGATGTAGAACAAGTGAAACTAGGACAAGTGTGGCAGTTAAAAAGTATGTTTTTAATAATAATTAATAATTTAATGTACAAGGATCATTTTTTTCCAGACTTTTTTATGCCACCTGTGACAAGTGGTCCCTTTTGGCCTGCCTTTTTTGCTGCTTCCGCAAGTGCCTTTTGTTGTTCCTTTTGCTTCTGCTTGAATGCCAATTCATCGTCATCCAGCTCTTTTGATTCCTTTTTCGGGGCCTTAAGAGGCTTCTTCTTGCCACCTTCTCGTCCAGACATTCTGAAATCAGAAAATGTGCAGAAAAATTAGAAAGTGAAATTGAAGGGAGTTATGAGTTATAATACTGATTCAGCGCAATTCTAGAACATTTTGTTTAATAAAATAAAAATTGACAAAAGTTAATAATTTTTGTTGTAGTATTAAAATTAAATGGAAAATAATTTAAAATTAGTAAAAGTTAACCTCAAACCTCCGAAACTATCGGCTACTCCTCAAGTACTAAACAGTCTAATAATTATGCGTATTACGATATCAGCTACATATACGTAAGAACCTCCCTGCCCGATTATCATAAAAAAATAATTAAATACTTACTTGAACGGTTAGGACTTAAAAAAAACTACTGGATAATCGTAGGGCGAAATGCGCGAATGAGTGTGTTCGCCAAGCCAATCACCACGTCGTGTGCACGTCTTCTGCATCGAATTTGCCTTATCGATCGTCGATAAAATGAGGTTTAATGTTCATCAAGTGGAGACCTCTACACGTGATAAACACACACCAGACGAGCACAGCTGATTGTCAGATGATCGGAAGGGCTGCCAACCGTGGCTGCCTGGGCTGACACAGCAGGCCATTTCTGCGCGAAACTTACGCTTGATTAAGCGAGATTTTGTTCGCAAAAATTTCAATGACAGCTCTTGGGAGTCTCGCTCACGCGTTCTTCGATATTTTTAAGTCCAAGTTTGTTAGATTTAACGATTTTCCAACGATTCGATTTTCGGCAAAATGCGGCTGAAGTCGCAGAGACACTCCTCTCGGGCTTCCTTTGTGTGCAGCCCGTATAGCAGCCGAACAGTAGCTGCTGCGGCAGTAGACAAACGGCAATCGATATAATGTCAGGGCAACGCACAAAGGAAACGCTATTTAGGTCTTGATACTGACTCGGCTCTCGTCATGTATGTACCTATTATGATATTTTTAACGAAAAGTCCTAATCTTATTTTCAAGAAAGTGCACAACTCTTATCCTGCGAGGAATAACAAGACTCTCCGAGTATAATGTATAAACATCGATAGTACCAAGAACGCATCGCTCGCGGATGTGCACAAAAGTTGTTTTTAAGACGGAGCATTTTTATTTATTTATTTATTTATACGTGTATACGTTTTATTAAATTAGCCGACATCGAGTTATCGATCTTTTGTGTGAAAACGGCGCTGAATCATTGAGAAAGTGCGTCATGTCGTGAAACAGCGATAAAAATCGAGGGAAGAGGAGAGGGAGAGCAAAGATGAAGGGTCTATATAGGTACGTCTAGTCTGAAGAGCGAAGGACGGAGGCTCCAGTGGCGGAGATTAGTGAAAAAGGAGTATGTAGCATAGTGGATATTTTGTCTGTCAGACGCGAAGAAAAAGGAGAAGGCAAAAGTGTTCTTCAAGTCGCCAACGATTTTTGCCCCACCGTTTCTCTACACTGCTATCAAGTGAGCATGATTTAAATATGAAGATTGATTAATGCTGAAATCGTTAAAGGTTAGAAATTCTTAAGAAAATAAAGAAAAAAATGGAATATTCTGTAAAAGCAGTATCTCGAATCACTTGAAAGCTGCTGTTTTACATTGTCGAGAATAAGTTTTGAAAAAAAGTGCTCGCGAAAGGGCTAAACAGAGTTACATCAGCATTGATTGCATTTGCAGGTATACGGGGATTACGGGGAAGAGTCCGCATACAGGCACTTCATCGTCCGAATAATACCTACAATCCATCGTGCAATCGCATATCATCAAGTGTGTATATAGCTGCCGCCAGTAGTCAGCGAAAGTATTGGAGAGAAAAAAGAGTGGGAGTCAGTCGGTGTCTCTTTGTGCAGCAGCAGCAGCGGCGGCGGCATACGTGATTATATAGCTATATATATAAAGACGTTGGTGCGTCAGGGTTGGCAAGCCTGCGCAGTCGGGGCTGAGCTCGCTGTCAGCACTCGCAGCTCGCAGCAGCAGTATTAGTTTCTCTCGCGGAGACCTGGGCCAGTTGGCAACAGAGCTTCGTCCCGTTCGGATCTCCTCCTCGCTCGCGCTCGCGATATGTTCGAATCGGTTATGAATACGCTTAGAACAAAAGCAGCAGAAGGAGAAGAAGTCGTTAAAGTAGTAGTAGTCGAGCCAGGAGCGTTAATAGAACAGCCGTTCGTTTGATTCGATTGATAAAGAGAAGAAAAGACACGGCGCCGAGTAGCAGCAGCAGCAGCAGCAGCAAAGGAGGAGAGTCGCAGAGGAGAGTCGCAGAGGAGAGAGAGAGAGAGAGAGAGAGAGAAAGAAAGAGAAGTGCAGTATATAGCAGAGCAGCAGCAGCAGCAGCAGCAGCGACTGAACAGTAGAGTGGCAAAGAGTAGTAGCAGCAGCCATGGGGCCTGACTCGAACATTTGACCCTCGGCTCGCGACTCCAGGCTCGGTGTGTGGGATCGTACAGCATCGTCTAACGTTCAAGTGCTTTCTATCGGTAAGGTTTTATCTCTTACATACATGCACATACGCTGTACAGTAGCACAGGCCGTAGAACAGAGTCTCGCGGCAGCAGCAGCAGCAGCTTCGATCGCGTTCACCATATTGCTGAGAGAGCCCTGGCTCTCTCTCTCTCTCTCTCTCTCTCGACATCAATACTTTTCCGCAGCTCTTACCTCGAGCTCCGGTCCCCCTTTCACTCGCTTCGCTCTCCCACATTATCACTTCTGCCTACCCCAACTCGTCAACCCATCGCGCAGTCATCGGTGATCTCTCAGCTGCTTCGAAGAACAAAACAACACGGCAGATTTCCGCGAGCTCGCGGGTATTTAAAGAGCTGCTGTACTTACTTCACTGGCCTGTGCACGAGTGTGCGTATAACGTATATATGTATATATAATTAAAAGGAAAGTTCGGAAAGTGCGTGTGAGCATGCGTTGACGTGTACGTATGTGCGAGTGTGTCTACTGCGTATATACATATATGTATTACGTACAGGTATATATATCTGCGCGATGTGTGCGAGAGAAGTGGTGGGGAGTCGAGGAGGAGGGATAGCAGCAGTGCGTGCTCCGAGACGCAAAATCAAAACAAAGAGAACCGAAGGGGCCTGTGTAGCTTCGACTGAGCAGCACACTGCATCCTGGCCCCCCAAGGGAAAGAACCCAAACAAAAAACTGGCCACGCTATGCTATATATACAGTCCGCGTTTAAAAGCCAAATCTCGCGGAGGAGTTTGCGTATTTTTTTTTTTACTTTTCTGCACTCGCTATACGTATCGCCTCTCACGTGTTCAATAACCCAAGACTCGCTCGTGCGTGTGTGATTGTTGCGCGCACACACACATATATATACCCGAGAGCATACTTACCGTTAGCGCTTTCGATCCGTGCACTGCTCTGCTCTCCCTCCCTGCGATATGGCCTTTTACGATCGTACGCGCGCAGCGGTTGGTTTGGCCCTCTGATCGAGCCCTTGACTACTTACACAGCCATACAAAATTTCCTGATGGCCCGCCGGACGGGGACAAAGAGGATATTAATTTTAATCGGAGCGAAATTCACTCCACTTTTATTTCACTCGTATCAGTCTACTTTTAATATTCGATAAATCTCGTGCAGCAAAGTGGATATCCATCCGCAGTTTTATCATCGCGCGCGCGCGCGTCGCATACACCCTTGCGAAATGTTCTCTCTCTCGCTCCGAGCTGTGCACGTTACCGTTCGAGTTGCACGAATACACCGTTATGTAGGGTTTTCGATCCGCTGCGCTCTATAAAAGAAATCGTATCTTTTATTATTTTTTATCCCGCCACCTCATATTTTATTACGTTTCTCTTATCTCGCGAGGGAAATAGCCAGAAGTGGGTCAAGGTTTCGTGAAAATTGAAAGCCGTAAAAAAAAGCGCAGCTGCGCGGTGGCGTCGCCTCCGCTATACACTCGAGAAAATTAAACTTTGTAATGTTATATGCGCCCTGCTGTATAAATTTAGAGGGTTATAAATTTGCACGGGAAAGATCGAATAAAAAAAAATAAGAAACTTTTTTGAATAAATAGCAAAAGGTCATTAAATAACGACGATGCCGACACGCGAGTCGTAATCACGTCGTCGAATAACAAAGCTGATAAAACAATAAAAAAAAATTGTAATATGACAAATTATACGTAGGAGTCGAATAAAAGGCAACGAACATACTGTGGGTGTCCGCCAGGTGCCTCGGAAATTGACGTCAGCCTGCGCGTCCGCCCGTAGCTCGTTGGCTCTTCTCTTGGCTTCCTTATGTCGGTAATAGCCCGTTTATTCTCGTAACACATTGCGATTCCGCGCATTTCACGCACAGTACAATTCCACTATACGGATATAATCTTAACCGCGACGCACTTCTTTCTCAACGAGAGATCAAATTTCCAAAATCCAAAAGAGCAGAGCTATTATATATACCTCAAGGTATCGCACTCTTATACGAGTGCGTGTGTGTGTGTGTGTCTGTATTATAAGCCGAGTTACGGCATCATCATCAGCTAGTGTGGCTCCGCGCACAATTGTGTAAACGAGCTGACCTACATCGCCGTCAGCCAAGCGCGCTGCTGCTGATGCAGCTATACACACTACGCGACATATTCCCTCTAATTGCGTGTGCATCGGCGCGACGAGTGCGTGCGGAAACGCGTGTTCGAGTTGCATCGTTTAACGAGCTGCACCTCTCGAAGACTCTTCTTATGCGAAGAAAAAAAAACGTTCTTCCTTGGTTCATCTCCAGCATAGGTCCCAATTACCACAAGACACATCGTCGCTCTTGTGACCCTCGACCCATATCGTGCCCGCGCGGGAGGCAATTTTCATAATCATTTTCGACCTCGTTGCTGATGTAGACGAGAGACTGTAAGGGAGACTCGGGAGAGCGTGTATCGCGCCTAGATTTGTGCAATGCGCATTATGCACGTGCAGCGTATTTTCTTTGTACGGCTATGATGCATGAAGATACATATATATATATATATATATATATATATATATATCATCGGGCATTCTCAGCTTTCGTGTAATTATTATTCCTGCATTTGTATATGCAATCAGAGTCCGAAAGAATTGGAGGAAATCTCCTTTTACGAGAGAAAGAGAGAGAGAGAGAGAGAGAGAGAGAGAGAGAGAGAGAGAGAGAGAGAGAGAGAGAGAGAGAGAGAGCGATAATTCCCCCAGTTTAGGGCGTAATTTTCCGCTGCATCAGCCGCGTCACGCTGCTGTGTATATAGTGTATATGTATATATACGTAGCAGGACAATTACAGTCGCGGGTCAAGTTCGCGCAAGAAAAAAGTAGTATCTCTAGCTCGCAGTGGTTTGTCCTCGCGTATATAGAGAGCCCCTTGAAATAATCGATTTGACAGGAGTCGAGCACGTGTCAGATCAGCTGATTAGAGGCGAGTGTCGGCGTGTGTCTATGTATATATACATACATATAGAGAGGAGCGAGTGCAGTGTCTCTGTGCAGCAGAGAGGACGACGGTGCTGCCTCGTAACGACTGTTTCCAGGCCAGGCTGAAGCGTCGATTCATTTTTTTTTCTTTTTAATTCATCCACGCTGCAATTGAACGCGTCGGTTCTAGCAATTGGGCCGTTGCTGTATACATCGGAGAAAAGCTTTTTTCTTTCTTTCACAATCGGAACTTTCAAAGCCTTCAAGCTCGCGGCCAAGTTTATTTGTATTGATTTTGCGGACTCTAAAAATAACCGGGTTCCTCTCGAGACGATCTATATTTGTTCGTGCGTGGATATTCGACGTGTATATATAAGCTGGCGATTCTCACCTGGAGCGCAGAGCCAAGCGCTAATCGGTTCGACGCATCTTACGTAAGAAGAATACGTGTTCAGTATGTGTGCGTGTGTGTGTGTGTGTGTATGTGTGTGTCATCGCTGCACACGAGGATATAAAAAAAAAGATGGACGAGCGCAGATTACCAAGTGCACACGTGCACCTACCTCTCAGGGTCGAGACGTCAGCCTCTCCTACTTTTACGCTTTTTAAGTAGCTCTAAAGGATTTGTCGCGTGTGTGTGTGTGTATTATACGTGTCGTATGCAGTCCAAAAAAAGGCGACGTTGCTGTGGATTGTTCTTTGGCTCTCTGCGGCTTTATGAAATTCAATGAACAGTCATACAGCTTGTTCTGTTTTTGTATTACAGAAGAGGCAAGATTGGAATGATTTTTTAATACTATATATATATTACGCGCAACAGCGTGATACAGCTCTTCGGTCTTTTGTCTCGACGAGCTTCCATTGTAACTCGATTATTCTTCTTACTTTACATGCGGAAAAGCGAGAGACGTTTACTAATTATCTCTGCACTGCGCGAAGAAGAAAAAGAAGACGGTGTGCAGATAGAACTTTTTTCTCTATAACATACCACACAGATCCACGCACTCGTCATATATACCCACACACACGCACACATATACAATATATTATAGTCGGGCGAGTATACGCGGACAAGGTCGCAATCACGCCTCGGTCTCGTGCGTGGCACGTAACCTCGCTCGGCCTAGCTTTGACTCTTCCGTTTTCTGTCTCTCTCGGAAAATTCACGTCCCTATACATATATAATATAACGCGTCATTTACACACACGCACGCAGCAGCATCACCCGATACATACCGCAAGATAATTAACCCGAGCTATGATGAAAAGCCCGCTGTATTCGGCATTGATTATCTATCGTATATTATATATATATATACTCGTTCGAATGCGTAAACGTCGCGACGTGCAGCGCCAGTATACGGCGCATGCAACGTGTCGTGCACCGCACGCGCGCGTTTATTTCTGGCCAAAGAACGAATTCGCTAGCTAGCTTTCACTGCGAGGTCTTTCGGACGATCGAGACACTGTGATATAAAGACTCTTTTCTCGAGTCGGCGTTCGGATTTTCAATCTGCGCGAGCAGCCATATTTTGCATATATTTCATCGAGTTCCCACTTTCAATGGAAATTCTTCGCAGAAATTTGGAACGTTGTGAATTGCATTGTGCGCGAACTTAGCTTTATTGTTATACCTATATACGGGACACGCTAGTATATAGAGGGAGAGATCCTATCGCTATATAGCGACATGCTTTTTAATCCGTTTTTAACTGAATCTCGTTTGCATCAGTTAATGCTCGCGTCGCGCATTTATTTATAACTCTCGCGAGAGCAGATAGGCATCTTTATTACAAAATGCGGCTTATCACACACTCGCGAGCATAATTTTTTTGCGAAGAAGAAGAAGAAGAAGAAGAAGAAGAAGAACGAAAATCTTATATTAAACACATATACCTATTGATAAAAGTCCTTAAGAGCGTTGTCGGGGTCGCGCTCGAGCTCGAGCTCACCTTGGGCCATTTTATTTTTGTTTTTCTTTCTTTTCTTCGGATGTTCGTGCGGCGCGGGCGATTAAAACCGCTTAAGTTCAATGTCCTCCGCCCGTGACTGACATATGCGGACGACGAGTATATTGTCTATATATTTTTCGACGCGTAAGTATATACATATATCTACCAGACCGCAATTATCAACTATATATATATAACGTCAGACCTATATAGAAGCCGTGCTCGGTGTTTTTCTAATGCGTACATTTATTCATTCATTTTTTTTGGTTAAAGTTTAGTTTATTTTTAAAAACGTGCCAGTGCTCGTTGCTTATCGCAGGCGAAGAAGGCAGTAAGAATGTCGAAAAAGTCAGAATTTTCCCACGCGCGTTATCGGAATAACGCAGTAGTGTGTATTATAGAACGAGCGATTAAAGTAAACTACTATACTCGGTGTATTAAGTGGTTGGAACTACTATTAAGCTGATTTAGTGGTTGAAACTATTAACCTTGGATGTCCTTCGCCGCTATCAATTGCCCGTTCACTATATATCTATAAGTGATAATTTATGGAAACAAAGCGCATTTTTTCTGTACTCTTCGCGCTGTATATCAAAAGTTCAAAGCTGCTGCGAGCTTTTTCTCAAGCTGACGCATTCACAGGTCGATATAGAAAAGTCGTTCCGTATACATATAATAACTCTTTCTCCTTTCAATGAATCGGGCGCCCGATGCACACATATGCACACACACACACACACACACACACATAGGGTATTTCAAAATTTTTGGGTCACGCAAGCGGAGAGCTTCTTTAAGCTCTCGTCCGTGGAACTGTGTCAGCCTCGGGGAAATTCTATAAATAATAAAAATCGTTGCTTTGGCCCATGAATTTTTTACTCGTTCAGCGCAGTATTGCGGATATTCGCGCGGCGTTCATATTTATGCCAAGATAATACTTATAAATTATTTTAAATAAAAGCACGATTCGCGTTCGCTTTATTATTGCATGTCACGGGAGGTATACGTGTCAACGAGCGAATGTATATAAAGCAGGATTTTGAAATACCGACGTTGCGTTGTTGTTGATATACATAATCGTATATATATATACGCGAGGGAAACTCGAAAACGCGCGATTAATATGCTTCCAAATTCACTACATTCTGCTCAACAACAATTGCGCGTCGGGCCTTTAGAAACATATTTCATGCCAACCACCTGTTCCTAAAATGTATATAATAGAAAAAGTAAAACTTCAAATCGTCAAGCTATATATATTTGTATACAGAAGTAGAGAACAAAAGGAAAAGAAGCCGCCACTGCACCGTCGGGCATATCAAAGTTGCGCACGCGGATGGAAAACTCAGCGCAGTAGAAAAAAAAACTCAAAGATAGAGCTAGATGGAGATCGAGTGTCGGCGCATGGCAACCGCACAGAGAGCAAGAGAACACGGACACGTGCTAGTCCGACTCTTTTCTCTCTGCTGCTGCTGCTGCTGCTGCTGCTACTTGCATAATATGCAGGTAACCCAGATCCACGACTGGCACTTCCCACCCGCCGTTCTCATTACCCCTTTGAGGGGCCCGATAGCTATTCTACACTTATCGAGGCGTTTGCTATAGCTTTACAGCAGCTACTTGCTTACCTTCATTCCTTGGCTCCTGCTTTTCTTACGATACGCTGTATGTAAGCGTCATCGCCGCAGTCTCCGTAATCTCCTCTCGATCGTTTCCTGCTTTTTTTTATCTCACGTTCTCTAGCACGCGGCGCGCTTGAGTTTTCCGCAGATTCTGATTGGCCGATCCCGTTTCGACAATATCGCGATTTAACACGGATCTTCGCGGCCGAATTATGGGGGCCTGTTACTACTGGGCGAATATGCTTAATACGCGTTGAAAAATCACGCAGTCAAGGATCTAGCGTAATAATGTATCCTTTCATCTCTCTCGCCTTTGTGCAAGTGCTCGACCGAACCAACGCTCGCTCTCATAATTAGCCGACCGTTAGATTGTATATATATATATATATATATATATATATATATATAAGCGCACGCGGACCGCAACGGTTGTTTTAATACATCTATTTATCCGCACGAGAGACTTTTTTTCGCGCCATCTCGGAAGGATATCATCGACTACATAATGCCTATAATCCGATGCTTGCGTATATACAAAAAGTGTCCCCGCGCTCTCTCTCTCTTTTTTTACGGCGTCTTTTACGCGAGGGATTCCGTTGTCGCGGTTTTACGGGCTCGGGTCGTTGTTGAATTTATCGAGTCGATCAGAAAGCGCGATTATATCGTCCGAGCGATCCGTGTAATTAAGCGACTTTTTCCTTTATCGCTTCTTTATAGATTTTAAAAAGTACTTGCGACAATCGACTAATCGTTACTCTCCTTCCCTTTCTGTTTCAGGTGAGTCTACATAAGTATAGCACAGCCTACTCTCCGGTCATACGTAAGTTTATAATATACAGGGGAAAAAAGCGATCAAACGCGTGTCTGAACTTGGCAACAACACGCAGCGACGCGTCAATTATAATCGTTAACGAGACGCGCATTCGAGAGATTTTCGCTGCAACGGCATCAGTATAGCGGCTGTCACCAAGCTTCTATATATATATATTTGCAATGCTGCCTCGGGATCCATCGCGTATGCAATCAATCATTCCAGTGTATAGCATATCTCAGACCCGCGAGCTACACCTTTTCGTTCAGCTATTGTATTATCTCGGTGTTGGGAAATAGTCCCGTTGATGAAGTATCAGCTTCGAGATCTACATATAGACAGGGACGCGTGATCGACTGGGAAAGGATGAAATGGGTTTATATAACGTCCTTCCATTAAGAAAAGCCCTCTATAAACAAAAGCTTGTGTATCCGCGAACGACCTTC
This sequence comes from Muscidifurax raptorellus, assembly GCA_020010945.3. Classification (NCBI taxonomy): domain Eukaryota; kingdom Metazoa; phylum Arthropoda; class Insecta; order Hymenoptera; family Pteromalidae; genus Muscidifurax; species Muscidifurax raptorellus. Next base: position 2,076,249 of record CM052080.1, read on the forward strand.
CAGATATATCGGAATCGATATACTATATATACGAGCGAAAGTGGAATTTAATCTCGGCGAGCATCGGCAGCACCGGAGAGCCGCCCAATATACTATTTCCGTCGTTGCATTCCGTATCGCTAGACGATGGACGACCTGGAGTTATAGAGCTCGGAAACAAGCATCTCGCGCGCGGAGCTGCGCCGTCCTAAATATAAAGATTGTGTGTGCTGCGCACTGCTGCTGCCCGGAAACTGGCTACCAGCGATGCAGCTTCTGCTGTTCGGTTGACCTAGTTTCGCGAAATCGCGCTAGCCTCGGCGAACTGGGTCATCGCCGTGCGCGCGGGTCGCGCCCGACTTTGCCCCCCCCCCCTCCAATCGATATAGACCCTGTAGGTTCTCTCCTGTGATCTGGATTTTCTTCGCGGATTTTTCGGAAACGCGTAGGCCCAATCTCCCACGAGACTCCAAATAATATACCAAAATCATTTATGTATGTATTTCGTAAATTCTGATCTATATAGAACACAAGCTTTCCGGAGATACAGCTGCGATCACGCGCGTCTTCTTGGATCTAGTGCAGTATATCAGCTTTCGAGCGCTAAATACATATATACAGCCTCTCGTGCGAAACGCGTATCAGTAGAGGCACAACTGCGAGATATTTCCTCTCCGTGATTTATCGGAACTCGCGAAACATATATGAGCAGTATCGCTCAAATTCGAAGATTCAGCGCGTTTGTCTTATCGGCAGAGAGCTTTGATATTTTCTCACGGTGAATCGTGAACTTTACGATTAAAAAAAAACGACAACTGCACACCCATATACTGCACAACACAGAAATGCCAATTTTGACATGACTATGCAGTATATCTATAACATACACATACTTGCGCAACTCGGCCACCTTTCGAGTCCTTCGCACGGCTTTAATTAAGCCTGTGCTTCGCTGCATGCCGTGCGCGAGTGCGTCGATGATTATTCGCGCTCAAAAGTTTAAAGCCCCGCCAAAAAGCTTGCGCAACGCGCTTTTTACGCGGAAGCGCGGCAGTTTCGCCAGACTGAGCGTCGCGACGCCAGGTGCTTTTCGCGTATAAGTGCGCGCACGTGCGCGGCTTTTCTTTGTTTGACGCGAGCGCGAGGAAATCTTGGCTGATCAGCCCCGTTTCTGGCCTGTGAATCGCCCCGAGAACAATGTATACGTGTATAGAGGTGTGCCTTTGAGAATTGACCGACTTCGGCCGCTGTATTCCCTCGAGAGCGTATACAGGGAAAAAGAGATTCGCGTGACGCAAGCGAGTGTTTGCGCCGAAACAATTATACGGCTTTTGTATTTTTCAGTGCATCCGCGTTACGTGAAGTATATATGCTGTATATACGCACGTGCGCCGACTCACTTTGACCTTCGCTCCGCCATCGATTTTTCTCTCTTCGCTCTCCGATGGGCTTACGGATTTTAATGCACTCTCTCTTTTGTGCATTTATGATGAAAAATTGATAACGCTCTCAGTTTCGTGGAAAATAAATATTGATAAGGATACGTGTAAACATAAACGAGTATACACGAAACGAGCTGATGGTATAGTCGTACGTCACCGTAATTTTCTAACCTGTAATAGATTTTCTTAAAAATAAAAACCGTTTACAACGATCTCCGATTCATAATGCCGCTGCCGAGACGCGAGCCAGGGCCTTTGTAATAAACCTAATTAGCTTTCGCAATATCTCTGAAGTGGCTCTCAGCAGATAATTAAGTGGCATTTTAATTGCTCTATAGTGTCAGAAAATTACAATTTCACGATTGTCATATACATCGCAGGTGGAATCTTAACGACGCGATATTTCTAATGCATTTAAAAAAAAGCCGTTCAAAAATCGTTATACAGATACAAGCATACGAGTTTCTAAAATCAAACAGCTACGCTCGGAACGTTAAAAAGCTCTAAACGCACGGACACAGTTAGCTCGATTGAATGGAGAAGGTTCGGGCGTTTTGAGGTCATCGGGCGAGAACGCGGCCGTTAACGTCGCCCTTCGACTCTACCGCTACTGCTGCTGCTGCACGTGTTGCATATATATGTATATATACGCATATATTCACCTTTCACATTATGTGCGCCGCTGAACACAGCGCCGGAGAATAATTTGATTTCTAATAATGACGCAATTTGCGCGCGTGCCTTTCGAATGCAAGTGCGATGTATATATATATATATATAGGAAACTCGCATGTGTATATGTCCGTGTGAGAGAGACCCGTATGTGTGCGTATAAGTAGTGCCGGGGAAAATCGATGACTTTTCCGACTTTCTCCATACGCGTGTATATAGCTTGTAATGAATATAGGCTGTCCTTTAGCTGGTGCGTAGTAATTTTCTTCAAATTCTTCTGTATATATGTGTATATAGTCGAGTTGTATGCGTAAAGTGAAATTGAACACTATACTTTATATATATATATACAAACTTGAGTATACTTCTAATAAAATATTCTGTGCGTCACGGCTTGTAATTATCGAATGCAGCCATGATGAAACTTTAGCGTAAAGCAGGAAGTAGAGACCCGTACAACTATGAAGTCGAAACTCTCATCAAGACACGATTAGCCGCAAAAACCTCAGGAATATTGCCTTTTAGCTTGATGGACTTTGCGCACTCATTTAACGCCGCTGTGATGCAGCGCAGCGGATAGCATCATTGTACAAAAAGTGACATCACGCGAAGGAGGAAAAAATGCCTTACGCAATTCTTTTTGCACAATCGTTTTCTCTCTCTCTCTCTCTCTCTCTCTCTCGTCTCCATACACAATACAAAGAAAAACTGGCCAGATTAGCGCGTATAATAACAAAGTGACAACACCGTGAATTAAAAATCGAAAAAGGCGCGCGCTCCGAAAATTTACATTATAAGCAGCTCGCCGTGATGTCGACTCACTCTCTCTCTCTCTCTCTCGTTTGCCTCAAATACTTCTCTCAGCTCCGGCGACGAGATTTCCTTCCGCGTGTGTGCATATACCTATATATATACATGTACAGTCGACTCTCAGCTTTCAATTCCGCCTCGAATTACATTTCGTAACCGCGCGCGAACTTTCCGCTGTATAGGTAACTTTTTGTCTCAGACTCGCGAGTTTTTCCGAGCGGGTATAATTTGGGGCAGTAGAAAGTAAAAGGGGCCTGAATTAACGGCATTTTTCGAAACGGCCTCTTCTTGGAGGGCATTTTTTTCGAGCAAAAAAGAACCCCTCCGAAATTGAATCGCGGACTCGATCATGTGTGTATATATATGCAATTTTTCAAGAATAATAAGCTCTTCGATAAAGCCCGCCCAAGGTCGGCATTTTATTCACGAGAGATAGCCTGGAAAATCTTTGAAAGCCGCCTTTGTTCTTGCGCCAATGGATCGTGCCAGCACCGGTAGCAAAAATTAAGAAGGCGAAACGACACGAGCATTCATATATCCATTCGAAATACAGGTCAGCCATAATACCTTAATGGATCAAGGCAAATCAGGCGCCGGTTTTCCGCGAAGAAAAAAATAAAGAACTAGAATAATAGCTCTCTCACTCGCGCGAAATCGCACACAGCTGCGCAGCACAAAGGCCTCGCTTGTATATAGCTATATAATAAATATATACATGCACACGAGAGTCGCTATATCGCAGATCCTGTTGCTTTTGTGGTCTAGTAATTCGTCGTCGTGCACCTGGCTCTCTCTCTCTCTCTCTCTCTCGCTCGCTCGCGCGAGTGAAAGGATATTACGCCGTTGCCGCAACTTATACACTCGCGTCGGCCTAGACTTTTTCCTCGGCTTCGTCCCTACCACTATACGGTGTGTACACCGAAAGTGCAGCACACGATCTGCGGCCTGGTTCGATTTCGTTCGCGGAAAATTATTATTCAACTTTTTTTCGCGAGAGCGACGCGAGGTATATTCGGCGCTTTCGCTTGTGCTCGTATGGCTGAGAGGATTGAGCAACGAGTGGAAATTATACATCAATGAGAGTATTTGCCAATCGTTTTTCAATAAGCCGTCGGATGGATATTACAATTTGCATAATTCATTGATAGTTGCACAGGTCGCGTTGTTAGATAAGGAGAGGTGAGTTGAGAGAGAAAATTAAGAGTACGTCTGCACTTTTGTTGTCTCTCCTAATCACGTGGATTTCATCATCGACGAGTCTTATCGTACGATCACCTCATCCGTACTCGATGCTATCATTATTTATTTACAGAGCTGCGCGTTATGCGTTGCTCTCGTCGTCGATTTGGATTTCTAGGCCATCGGAGATAATTGCGAAAACCCGATATCCTAAATAAAAGAACTGCTACACAAGCGATGTTCTTTTCTCTCTCTCTCTCTCTCTCTCTCCGAAACGCCGCGCGAGAGTATAACAGTATAGAAATCGCTCGAGACGGCGAGATATATAGACTTATCTCGCAGTGCCTCAGTGAAAGTTCCCTATCGGCCCTCTTATCTAGCGCTAATCGCGCGCTGCTCTCTTGTGCAGCTCGATAAAACTCCGCATATAGATCCTGCGTTATTTTAATACACTCGTCACTTTTTCTACGTTATCTCGACAAAGCGTTTATTTTTTTCCATCTATATATATATATATATATATATATATATATATATATATATATATATATATATATATATATATATATATATATATATATATATATATATATATATATATATATATATATATATATATATATATATATATATATACTTATATATATCACGTATAACACACTCGGCTCCGTTATAGTGACCTTGAAAAGAATTTCAAATCTATATATACATATATACGTACGTATACCGAGGCAAAAACGTATGTAATACCGCAACCGCACATACACACGAGCGTCGACGCGCCTCCTCGTCCTTTTTTGGCCATCGGGCACGCACGCGTACACATGCGAGTGCACGCGTTCGTCCATGCATCGGCAACGGCGCGGCTCTTCTCACTCGGCTCTCTGGAAATAGATCGCTTTCTCGGATTCGCCTGATTTCTAGAGCTGCGCTGGGAATCGCGAGACGTATACATATCGTCGCTCCTATAACGAAGACTAGTATGTTCGAATTTTCGCGGGACAGACTAACACGTGGCGCAATGTTATATTGCGAAGAAAAGTCGTTTTTCTGCTTTTGGTGATAACTCGTCGATGAAAACGCTCTCGATGTATATAGTTAAAATTAATACCACAGTATCTAGTTCGCATCATATTTTTGAACTTTAGAAACTTGGTGACTCAACATAAAAAGAGCGTGAAATCTGCGCTATGGTTGCGCCAAGTTGCGCCGGAGTATGCAAAATGTACTAGTCTTCGAGTCAACTCTCAGCAGTAAGTTTGCATGATTTCGCTATTAACAATCGGGTCGTTAATTAAGAATGACGATCTAATGTCCGTGATAAATTTAATCAAGCTCGCGTGATATCAGCCCGATGTATTATTGCATTCGAGCATAAAAAGTCTCGAGGTTGCTTGAAACCCCCGTAAGAAAATTAATTTCTCGTAAACGGCAAAGTTAACAAAGCAAAAAAAGTTGCACTAGCTCGCGAAGACTCGAGAACTACTATAGCTGCTGCTGCTGCTGCTGCCATCGCCTCGTTGTATACATGCGCGCATATGTATACATATACACATACGAGAGCGCAGACGCAGAGCCAATCAGCTGTTCCGCGCCATCTTGTCTCCCGTCTCCTCAGCTGTGTGGGCTCGACCGCTCAGCTGAGACGAGCTCGCGCACCGAGTCTGCGCGAGAATATATACGTATATGTATTATAGCATCAAGTGCCCCCCACCATGTCGCTGTTACTGCTGCTGCTCGCGGCGCTAGTTTCGAAAGCGTATACTTTTCTATTCGTGCTTGATTCGCGAATTAGCCTTTCTACCTATTTACTCGGTTCTTCAAAAAAATCATATTTTTCACGAATTTCGTCTTTCTTCTTTTTTGTATTCCACGGTAAGTGTGAACTGCCGCAAAATACGCGTATGTATCTAGAATGGAATCGTCCGGCCGTTAAGTTTCAGGAGTTTTCGAGGAAGTTTTTTTACAAAAGATATTGATTTAAATCACAGCTGACCGGGCAGAAAAACGAGGCGCTATACTCGTCGAAGTTTTCTAAAGCTTCTATTCTCGCGTCGCGTTTCAGGAGAGAAATTCAATCGCGAAGATAAAAAAAAAAACAAAGAACAGAGCTCGTCATAGAACGAAGCAAGTGCGCGTCTCGTATAAAAATTTCGCATTTTAAATGCAATGAAAAAAAAGACAACAACTCCTGTTACGGAAAAGCTCGTGCATACACAACAAGCGGAAATTATCTAACCGAGGCTCGTTTAAAAAACGCTGCACCGTCGGCATTATCGCGTCGCACGCGGAAAAAGGCCTCGAACGATATGGATACCCGAGAGAGGTTTTCAGAAAAACTTTCCACTAAAGGCCGAACCTACATGCGGCTCAAGAATTTGAGGGGGAGCAAGAGAGTTTAAAAAATATGCGACCGAAAGAGAGAGAGAGAGAGAAACGAGGGAGAGGCAAACCAGCAAGATAAAGAGGAAGAAGGGAACCCAATACGAGCCCAGTCGATAAACACACGCATGTGTCGTCGTCGTGTTGAGCAGCAGCAGCAGAGGCCGAGGAACTTGGCTCTGTGTGCGTCACTCTCTCGCCTGTCTGTGTTCCCTCTTCTCTTCGAGGTTGGGTATACGTACTAACCAATCGATAGACATCGGTCCCTTTATACATCCAGATATCTCTCTCGCTTTTGGTTTCTTCGATCTTTTTCCTTTTTTTTAAAGAGGCCGACGCTGCGTTTTTATTGCTTTATTGCACTGTCGAGCTAATGTGATCTCTTTGGCTTCGTTTTGTGGTACAACCTTTAATCTCTACGCGAAGAGAATATTACTTATGCGATTTTGGCACACGTACAAAGATGAGAAAATATTTGGATAAACGCTCTTTTAAAAACGTGCTCCCTTTTCATCTGTATATTAAAACTGAGTTTGCACCGATGTTTTGGACTAAACGGTCTTTCTTCGTCGCTCGAACGGAATAAAGTTTAGAAAGTCCGCTGAAACATCGGGCACCGCACGGTGCATTTATAATTGAAACGATAATAACGCCTTTGAAGAAGAAACATCCTCGAGAGGCGCACTGGCACATATTGATCGGAAGCCGAGCGTCATCCATCAGTGTAGCGTACATATATACTGTAGGAGGTGTAATTCGATAGTACAGCAAACCGAATCACAATCACCGACATGCATCTTCAATTACGCTATCTTCACTACTCATTACGAGTCCTCGTCTCGGATTACCGACATTGCGCACTAATGCCGCGCATTTTCGCACTGCATCGCGTGTATTCATTGAACGAGACCGAGAGAAAGAAAATTACAACGAATCGAGGACGGATAGGTGTGGCGTTATAGATCTACATCAATTCTATATACACCGCGGAGATTAGGCCTCGCATCACGCTCTGCTTGCGTCTACGCTGCGCTAATTAGCCGTCGATAAAAATCACGGGCCCTTCGGTCGCGGCTGAAAGCGCGCGATGAATCGCTTCGCGCGAGAGAAAGGAGCTGCTGCTGTGTGGTGAAAAAAAAAAAAAAATTAAAAGAGGCGCTCTCGCTTTTCGCTTGCGAGACTCGTCAATCAATGCTGCTACCTGTTTGCGCGTGTGTGCTGAGAGGCTTTATATGGAAAGTCGGAGCTTTTTCTTACCTTTGCGCGTGATCTTGTATTTTGAAAGTTTAAAGGGAAAACTCGACGGGCTATCGGGATAACGCAATACACGAAGATCCAGGAATTCGTGCGGATGACGCATAGTCTCGTTTTGATGCGCTGGGCTCGGTACAGCTCACACAGACGAGCTCGACGCAATAAAGGCAAATTAAAAGTCCATAACTAATATAGAGCCGGGCGAGGTTCGACTGTCATTCAGACTTACATGGACATACGGGATACAGGAGAGGCTCGTTCGCATCGGAAATTATGACGGGACACGCCGCTCGTATTACATAAAAAGATCGACTTCATTACGTAAATACCAAGTTATACGTCCGCGAGTACAGCAGATGTAATTAGCCTTGCGCGGCGGAACAAAAAAAAAAGAGTATATAGTACGATGCACGACACAAAGCCCTTCTTCGGTAAGCCGCGCCGCGCGCCAGAAGGGATTATCGACGGGTCGAATTGAGCCGAGGAATTTACAGCCGGATAAAGCTCGATCGCTTTTTTTTTTGTTCGTCTATATCGAATTTAGCGCCAATGTGTTTTTTGTACCTATAAAATGGACATGCGTATTATTCATTTTTTCGGGTTTCTCTTAAGAACATCTCGATTACGAAATCGTCTTTGTTATGTAAACAAAAATTATCGACAGATTAGATTACAAGACGATTATCAATCGTACGTAACAGACAAATGATAGTGTACACGTCTCGCTTTCCTCAATCACGGCAAACGTCGAATCGCCTCTCCTGTAACAATTATTCCGAGCAGCGAGTGTGATTCCGCGGCGGAAAAGGCAGGCCTCCGCAAGTGCGAGGTCGGCTATACTCTGACACTCTACTCTCGCTGCGATGATCTTGAGAAACTTGGGCATCCCAATACGGTAGTCGAGCTTCCGAAAATAGTCGTCCCAGCGCGCAGCAGCGTCCGAGCTGAGAAGCTCTGATCGATCTCGCGCCTGTAGGTACCAGAGGAGAGACACTTGTTGTATTACCGTGCGGGACATTATTTTTTATTATACAGAGATCATGTGAATATGTGGACGCTAGCAGAGGATTTTCTCTTTTTTATATACAGCTTCGCCTATTTATAAATTCCAAGTCCGCGGAGAACACAGGATGTTGCGAGAATTGAGATATCCGGCTGCTCTCGTATTCTAAATGGGGAGCAGCGGACTCCGCGAAAAAGGCTTTTTCGTGCGCCTCTCGCATTGTCTACGCGATATAATTCACCGTTAGACACGCCTCTCTTATACTCGTCCTTATAGTCGGACTCGCTGTTACATGATTATTGTTTTGCATAAAGGTCGCGACTCATACAATCTCATGATGATTAAGTGTCACTGGGTGTTCTCCAGTGAAAAAGCTGAGGAGAAAAAAAGATGAGGAACAAGGTCTCATCGTTTAAACGCGTAACAAAATTTATTTATCGATAAATATACATGTTTTCATTGTTGTACATATATGACTATTTCAATCCAATTGATTTGCACACATACTACACGCCCGTGTACTACTCGAGAGAGAGTCGGCGAAGGGTTACTGAACCGTTAATCGAATATAGGGAACAAAGTAGTAGCGTCGCTCGGATATTATCTCCGGATTCGTCGAGGCCGCGTACTTATACCGTATAATATCACAAACACAGAGACACAGCTCGTCGAGTATACAGTCCCGAAAGAAAAGCACGAAGCATCAGCGGCTCTTATCCGTATATAATATATATACTCGAGCCGGCCTCACGTTTTCTGAATGGCTCGTAGCGAGCACCGCGTATACCGGGACGACGATGAGCATGAAAGAAAGAGAGCTGCGGCTCAATGGTCTTGTTGCCCTTGTTTCTCTTCTTCGCGAGCGCTCTCGTCTGCGCGAAAAACGGGCTGTTATATACTTTTACCGAAAACTTACGCGCTTCGGGTCCCTTTTGTTTGAGTTTCCCCTCGATAGCTGCGCGCCCGCGCGAGAAATGTCTAGACTGGTGCGTGGGAGAGAGCGAAAGGGTCAGGTTGTTTTTTTTTTTTTCGGCGCTCTGGATTTTCATCGGAAACGTGTGTATATGAATCGACGACACGCACCTGCAGACGAGACTTCGTTATCCTCGATGCAGACGTGCGCTTCCTCAATTCTTATGCACTGCAGACTGACAAGGAGTGCCCGCGTTCGAGCTCGATGCGATATGTATATGATATCGGAAATTTCTTCGGAGATTAAATCGATACGAGATCATTTGGCAGTCGTCTCGATTCGCGATGCAAAAACTGGGTTAACTCGAGGTCGCATGTCTGCAGAAGCCAGTGGTCGCCCATCGACGGTGTGGACCGTATACTTACGTGCGGCCAAAGTCGCCTCCTCGATTATCGGCTTGTTTTTGTTTGTAACATGGCAGAGAGAGCGGATGGCTCCTATCTCGCCGGGGAAGACGGCGACGAACAGGTTGCTGCTCTCCGCGCAGACGACGCGTCTAGAAAAAGCACACAGAGTTAAGAGAGAAAGAGAGAGAGAGAAGCTCAGCCAGTTTGTTGCTCCTCGCGGGTTGCTGACCCTCCACTCCTCGCTCTCGCACACACTTAAAAGTCCGACTTTCCCCCACCTTCTTCCTATATAACACACCGAGCTCCGCTGCTTTGTGTCTTCCTACGTGTGTTTCGTGTATGGATACTTACTTACGGCACGGCTTCTTCGCATTCGCAGCTCTCCGCCCCATTTAACGCTTTGTCTTTCATTCGTACTCAACTCTCTCTCTCTCTCTCTCTCTTGCTGTTCTTATTATGTATATGGTACAGCAAGTAACGCGTTGTAGGTCGCGAAGGTACGTATACGATGACGATTAATTCTCACCGTGTTGTTGTATGCGATTTGAGAAAAAAAATAATTTTTTTCCCCTGGAAAATTTCCCCTGCATCGACGAAAACATGTTTACCGGTCCTCCCAAAATTCGCGAGATCAAACCGCTTCGCTAATCACCCAGCACTTCGAGCAGTGCAAGGCGAAGTCGTGCTTGTTTACATAACCCGCATTATATACATATATACATTCGACGATAACCGCGATAAAACTCGCGTATAACCTTCGGCTGATGATTTCGCGATATGCCCGAAAATGTAATATACACGCACGCATTCACGTCGAAAACATCTGCGCGGTGTATATAAAGATTGTGTGCGTATATACACTCTGTTATACACGTTAATTTTGCAGAGTATACGTGAAGTGTATAATAGCGATAAGGATGAGAATCTCAAAGTCTCGGCTCCTTTTAAATCGCGCGAAAAATAGCAGACAAAGGAGAGTAGCGGCGAAAAATCATTCTTGGCTCGAACGCAAAATCTGCTCTCTCGCACAAAGACTTTGCGAGGCGCCATATCAGTATACATATATACCAGCGGACGTTCCACCCGACTCTCTCTCTCTCTCTCTCTCTCTCGCGCTTTTTTCGCTAAGCGACGCAAATTCACACCCCCCATAGTTGTGTACTATATATATCGGGGGGATGTATATACTTACCTCAGCTCGTCGTCGTTCTCTGTCAGTCTCCTCTCAGCCCTTTTCAATCTGTATATGTAACGCCTAGAGAGGAGCCTATCCCTATAAATAAATTATTTATCCGCAGTCGAGCTTAAAATAATCCATGCACATAGGATTTGACTCTCGAGTCTATATATATTGCGATAGGTGAAAAATTCTACAAATCATCGAAGAGCAATAATCGAGCTCTTTGTCTCGATCGTAGTCATATACATATATATACGCACACTTCCAAAAATACTACCAGACATCCGTCGTCGACCCGCCCCACGCAAGGGTTGAGAGACTCTTGCGCACGACGCCGCGTCTATAGTTCGCTCACCCTGCGCCGCGTCTCTCTCTCTCTCTCTCTCTCTCTCTCTCTCTCTATATATATATATATATATATATATAAGCCCGAACGCTGCACCCCCGTCTCTGCATTCTTTATTCGAACTTCGTGGCGGCCGGTTGTCTGTCCGTGTTTTTTGAATTTTCGCGCCACGGGAATAGGATGCCATTGGCGGTAATTAGGATAAGATGTCGGCGCGGCTGCTGCGGATCGTCGTCGACTGCTTTCAGGGGAGCAGAGACCGGAACCCTAGTAGTCAAGGTCAGATTTTTTTCCCTTTCCTTTTTACGTCGAGTGACAGAATCCGAGATATAGAAAGAAAGCGTAAGCGTAATTTATTTATGTGCCACGGCTCGCAGTTCTAATTATAATACACACTCGCTTTCCCCGATAATAATTCACGCGCATTTCTTCATAATAAATCAGTCGCAAAGCTCCGATACAACGATTTTTCTTCCACGCGATAATAATTCATCGCGTTATCTCAATTTTCGCTTTGCGTGCATCACTGTACACGGCTGACCGGACGACGATCTTTCCACTCGACACGCGAAAATCGGGGAAACGTCGAAAGAGCGCGTGCAATAATAGAAGCGCAAGATCGCGCAAAGAGTCGTCCAGAAATAGGCCGAAAGTCGCCTCCTGATGCACGTGCATCGCTCCGAGTCTACAAGAGAATATATACAGAAACTCATGCGCGTGCAGGATGACGGCCGACCTTGAACGCTGCCAAATTCTCGCTGCCGAAATTTTCCGAGAGAATTATTTTATTGGACTCAATGCAATCCGTAAACACGAATAATAACGAGAACGTTTTTTTTTTTTTGAAGGAATGCACTGCTTAGGAGCCGGGGCCGGCGGCCAGGTCAGCCCTAGCGGCTTCGGCAGTCGCAGCAGTATCCTCAGTGTGGTCCGAGCTGTTGGAGTCCTCGTTTGTGAAGGAAGAATCCAGGGTCCCCCGCGTGGCTACAAGGAGGGACCGCACTGCGTTCCACCGTTACAACCCCAGCCCAACAATCATGTCTGCGAAAAAGATAATTACCTGGTGAGTAGAGAATTTTTTCCAGGGGTCAAGTTGTTATCGACCGAGCGATGAACCACTACCGGATATACTCAATGAATTGTTTTATCGAAGTTGGATGTTGATAATACAATATAACCTTGCAAAACTGAAATTTATCGATACGCGGTAGACGTAATTACGGAGAGGACGAGCGAGTTCGAAATTGACTCGTAGTAGAATGGAGTTGAGACTGAGAATGCTTTTCAAATGAAACTCGCGTTAGTTGCGCCCATCGTTCGTCTTCGCAATCGGGCGGTTTGCATAAATGCACGGCCCGAGTTTCACTTCTTCCATTGCTACATAACTCGTACAAATGCATAGGTATGTGACATTGTTCAACCGAAATTTCAGTGTGACAGATACCTCGTACTGGTGCGCGAGATAACCGAGCGAGTGTCCAGCGGCTCGTACCTCTGTGTCGAGGTAGTCCTCTGCAGCGACTGTCCCTGCGGTCTGGTCAAGTCCAAGAGTAAACACCTGGTTCTAAGCTCGCCACCTATAACATCATGGCAACACTCGTCGGAGATGCTGCTCGAGTATTGGTGCATCGGCGTCGTGCCCAGCAAGTGAGCGCCCTCTCCTTTTTTTTTCAAATGTGTATCCGCGTGTATTCCAGCCGGATTTTCATTTTAACCTTGTTTACAGAAGCCCGGAAACCATGAACTCCCAGGGCCTCTACCAAGCGGTGCGTTCGCGGCTGCACTTCAGTCAGGTGGCTGCCTGGTGGTCGAGGACCAACGGCTCGCGACCCTGTCACATCGCGACGAGGATCGTCAAGCAGTCCTCGTCCTTTCCCGGCAGCGACGAGCATCTCAGACGTTTCCGCGAGACTCCAGCTGAACACACCTTTCCCCTGGCAGGCATCGGCGATGGCAGTTCCGTGAAGGTAGCGTATCTGCGTCTCGAAGCTCGATTATACGATTGCCACTATTAGTCTACATTGATTCTCTGAGTTATTAGAATTCATTAGCATTATTATCATCGATGATTGGGTACCTCGAGCATGATGCTGAAAAATTCCTGCAGATTGCCTGCAGTGAATCACGAGTTATGTATGAGTAACGCTGAGATATCTTGCTGCTACCCAGTATATCGATGGCGAACTTGTGTGAATTACAATATTACGATGTCAGACACGCGCGCACACGAATACACTCGCACAATTAACATGAACTAACTCACATTTGAAATTTACGTCATGTCTTTTGTTGCAATACTTAGAAATTGCGAAACTAGGTAGACTCCACACGTTGAGCCCCCTTGAAGATAAACTGAGAGAGTGAGAATAAGATTGAGAAAGAAAGCCAGCCCCCCGAAGATTATAAAGCGAGAGGCACTGAAGCGCATTCCAGAAGCTCGAACTATGTGTGTGCTGTGAATGTTTGTAGGTCACCGTGTGGGCCCTACCCCGGATGGAGGACATCCCCAGCCTACAGTGTCCGGCTCACCCACAACAGCAGATCCAACAGCAGCATCAGCAATCGTCACAGCCCCTTCTCCTGGAACAGCCGTTGTCGGCGGCGACGACGACGACGACAACGACGGCGACCACGACGGCGACAACGACAGCCACTACCGGTCTGCCGATCCTCGACAGCCTCTGCGAGCAGCCGAGCAACAGCCCACCGATACGAGCCAGCCCCCACGATATGCCCGGTAAATTCACGAAAACCCGCGTCGCGCCATCATCACAAGCGCCATTCTCATCCAGCGACGACTGCCACCGCAAGCCCACGAGCAGACCCCCGAGCAGCAGCTTCGTCTATTACATGAGTTCCTTTCGCTCGGCAGCTCTGCTCGACGACCGACTCCAGATCCCCTGTGACAAGCCCGGCAAGCACCACTGCCGCTGCGCCGACGAGGAGGACGAGGAGGTCGTCCTCCAGCCTCTCCCGGTCCGTGCCAACGGCGAGCGCAAACGCCGGCGCTCTCTGCCCTGTCGACCCCAGCCGCCCGTCCTCGAAAGCCAGCCGGCTGCGAGTCAATCGCCGATCCCGGCAAACGAGCCTCTGCCTCCGCTCAAGGAACCACCACTAGCACCACTGCTGCAGCCCCAACTCTCGCCATCGGCCAAGGACAACATCCACCTACTCGACGGCCTCGAGCGCAGCTTTCGCACTCAGCTCAGCATCGACAGCGAGCAGCAGGACTGTTGCGGCAACCTCGAGAAGCGCTACAAGCGCTCCGAGTCTAGCAGCAGCAGCAGCAGCAGTAGCAGCTGTACCACCACCACCACCACCACCACTACCACCACCACCACCACCACCACCACCACCACCACCACCACCACCACCACCACCAGCAACAACAACAACAACCACAAGAACAACAACAACGCCAGTAGCAGCTCTACCACCAAGGACGGCAACAACACATACGTGCCTTTGCTCATGCCCTGGATTTCTTACAGTGCCAACGGCAACGTCGTCGCCAACAACCCATCGCCCCCCACGCTGCCCGGCATGAACCTCGTGCTCAACCCGTTCTGCAGCGACCGCACCGCCTTGGCTATGGCCCGTGCCAAGAGCCTCGAGCCCCAGCTCCTCCAGCAGCAGAAAAAGGTAAAGGGCGTCGTTGACGGGCAGGCTAACGGGGATTTCAATCGGCTCATGTCCAAGCTCTCCTTCTCGCAGGACAAGGAGAGCAGCCACGCTACCGGCAAGTCCGACCAGCCGCCAGGTATTCTCGACTGGATCAGCCGTGTTCCGGGCCGCGTCCTTGGAGCCGATCAAGAATCCCAGCGTACGACGACCACGAACCAGCAGCCGCAGCAGGTACCGAGCAAGATGCGGAACTGCAATTTTGCTCTCAGCGCCAAGGAGTTCGACGAGGTGCTAGCGGTGCTGAGGGCGAGGACACCGCTCGGTCGAAGGCGGACGGCCCTCAGGACGGCCAAACGCAGAGAAAAATACGACAAGCTTATCAACGAGCAGCAGCAGCACACGACGGCGACCTGCGCTAGGGTCACGGTGGCGGACAACGTGTCGAACAAGGCCGACGTGCTACTCGGGGCCATTCTTAGAACGACGAGCAAGGAAAATGCGAGCGCGAAAAAGGGTCTGGTCGACAATTCGAACGGGACGAGGCCCAGGATGCCCAGCAAGGAGGAAACCATCACCAGAGCCAGCGAGACAACGACGACAACGACGACGAGCACTTGCCCAGAAAATACCGGCAACGGCGTTACTTCGCTCGACGGCTGCGATACGTCCTTGCCTTCCGCTTTGAACAAGCGACTCTCGCGACTCACAAAACTGTTCAAGCGCCAGGATCCGGACAAACTGACAACGTCGAAGGATAACGACTGCCTCTCGCCGGCGTCGTCGCCTCAACGGACAAATCATTCGCAACGCGACTCCATTGTCAAGCGAAGAATCGACTTTTCTTCGGAGCAAACGGGAGTCAATGGGGCCCATGAAGACCAGGCGGAGGATGAGGAAGAGGAGGCGGATGATGATGATGATGATGATGATGAAAATGATGAGAATAATGATGATGAAGATGAAGATGATGATGGTGAAGACGAGGATGTGGAAGAGGACTACGAAGACGAGGTCGACGAGTCACACGGTAATTCTCCAGTTGGGACCAGTACAAACAGCGCACACCTTAACTCGATATTCCATAGTACAAATTACGAGAAGAGGAACGACTGTTGCTCCCCGAATCAGCCTCAGAAACTAATGGCCGAAAGGCAACGCCAGTTTCCGGAGTGTTGCACAGACGGCAAAATAATAACAAGGAAGAAAAAATGCCGTGGCAAGCGAGACCTTTCGCCAATATGGGTCAACCACAACAACAACCACGTGAGCAGCAACGACAGCAACATCAACGGCGTGGAGACTGCCACGGAGTACGAGACCGAAAACAACGAGATCATCGACAGGACGCTCGTACCCTCGGCTAAGGAGCAGGAGAGATTTAGGAGATCGTTGGAGAACGCAGCTTCCATGGTGTTTCACAGCAGAACTGGATTGCCGCTCACCTCCAGTCCGGCGCCACTTAGAAGGGGCAGCTGCTGCTTCGACTTTGACAGCAGCCTCAACAGCGTGTCGTCGAAACGAAGGTACCTTTTATTTCAATCTAGTCTGTTCGCTCGCAGTAACCGACGAGGTAATATTTAACCGACGACTTTGTCTTTTCAGCGCACTATTTGAATTGAACACCCCCCCGAGTCCCGGCGCCGTGTCCCTCGAGGAGGGCGACAGAGAAACGGAAAGTGCTTGTGATCTTGAGGAGGTGACGAGGCGGCGATCGACGTCGCGCAATCGACCGCAAAGTCACGCTCTTCTTGGAAGTTTCGAGGAGTCAGCTTTAAATGGTAGACTAGAGCCAGTTTCAACAGTTCACGGATTTACTGCTGAAATTGGAGCCAGTGGATCTTTTTGTCCAAAACATCGAAAACTTCCAGTCACCGTATTTTTTTATACGCTTGGAGACAATGACAAGGTTTCGTCTCCGTACCTTGTGAGTAATCGTATTGTCGTACACACACACACACCTTATGCTCGAACCGTGTGCTATGAAAATCGAATGATAACTCTATACTTTTATTAGGCTCATATAAATCTGGGTAAAAAGGGATATCAGGTACCAAGATCCGGAACGATTCAAGTTACGCTCTCGAATCCATTAGGCACTGTCGTCAAAATGTTTGTAGTCCTTTACGATCTTTCCGACATGCCAGCGAGATCTCATACATTTTTGCGCCAGCGAACTCTGCGCGACAAGATGTTACGCTACCTCATTCATCTTAGGTAAGGGTTCAAATTCATCGTACCATGATGATTCGTGCTGGATTTAATGAGAAATTTTACTTTTTCAGATTTATGTCAGGTAAATCCGGACGTATTTACTTACATACAGATGTGAGAATGATTATTTGTCGTAAGTCAGATGTAGATACCGCATCGGACTTCGGTTCGGAGCCGCCAAAGGAGCTGCGCAGCTACATTCACGGTCCCACGAATCCAAAATTTTCACCAAGGTGCTGAGCCACGTGGCTCTTCCCGTGGGGTTGCTGTCAACCACTTCAGCCGCCGAATCCTCAACCTGTTTTTGTGTGAAAACGGAAAGTTGCCAGTGTTGGAGTGCGTTTAATGGAACGTATGGAGAAAATGGAGGATGCAAATGGCGGCCCGCAGGTGGCCTACGGCATACTGAGAGGGAACATGATAATCGATTGTCTCATCAACTTTCGTGAAGCAGATTCATTGTCCCTGTACCGCTCAATGATATTCTTTCGTTATGTAGTTTTGTAATCGACTAAATTTTTAACATTCGTTTCAACGATATCTAAGTTAATTGTTTTTAAAATATGTTGCAACTATCAATACGGATATAATGAACCGTAATTCGTTTATCATTTTGGACACTGTTACAAGTCTTTCGTTCTTTTTTTAGCACTTAATTATCGATTGTGATTAATTCTCCTTACTTCAAACATGGTTTGACAAAGAAAGAAAATTGTAAAAGAAAATGAAAATTTTGTGCGCTGTGCAATCCAAGTCTTGAGAAAAGAAAATTCAAATTTTCACGCTCTTGGCAGTAGTCTCTTGAAATGCTTTAATTATTCAAAAGTGTCTTGAACAATGTGCTCGTGATTTTGCCAGAAGCTTTAGAGAAATTAGTGAAGGCCATTTTCTCAACTCTTTGTACATACATATAGTTGTCTATTAAAGTCATCCGGAGAATATTTTACGTGGGATGATACTGCCATGTATGTAGCACCCTGCTCTATAATGAAAAAAGTGATATATAAGGAAGGAGAAACTGTTAAGCTGAATCGCTCGTTGAATCTTTAAATATGATAATTCTGTAATTAACGGACAATAAGATAATTTCCAACGCATCTTAATTAAATTCAAGTTATAGGCGTATCTATTTTTCTGAAACAACGACCGATGCACCCGTTTCTTGCTTCTAGAAAGAAGGAAACAGATTATTTACATGTATAAAAAAGAACACATTTTTGTGTCCATAGCACTGTGATGAATATATTGATATAGATACGAAATATCTGTTAAAGAGTAACTATTTGCGTATTAGATATACAATTTAGTATAATTATTAATATTCTACTAATGTCGAACGAGGAAAAAACGTAACTATGCATATTATACCGACCGAATCAGTAGTGGCGAATTCGTCGCCTTACGTCGTTATTTTCGTAATTCGAGATGCTTATTTTTTTGTAGAAAAAAACATTTCTCATAGATATGAGATAAAGAAAGCATAAAAAATATATAAATAATTAATATAAAATCAAAACTCGCTTATCGAAAGCGTTCTGCGTACCCGATAAAAAGGAAAAAACGTTCCTGTCTTCATACAAAAATATCTCTGAAATTCATTTGTACTCTTATGGTTATACTTTTAGTTATTATTGCCAATATGTGCGAGTTTTTATTTATTCAAATTTGATTTACAAATTTATTTACGATTCCACAATTTGCCTAGTTTATAGCAATTATTTTTGGAAAGACAAATATTTTTTTTAAAGAAAAATCAACAGTTTATAAATAAAATTTGGAATTGGAAATAAATTTTGAACATAAAATAAAATTTTTTTTATATATTTCAATGTTTTTTTTAATCAATTATTTTTTTCCTTTTTTCCCCATTACACAATCAGAGGTATTTTTTTACTCTAGCATACAACAGCTGATACAACCGTCTTTGATCGTCCTCTGTATTTTGAGAAAAATTTTATTTTTCAAGAAGCCAAGTTCCAGTAATAAAAATTATTGTGAGAATAATTAAATAAAATATAAACATGAAACCTAAAGGCAATAGTAAGCAACAAACGCGAACACTTGTAAATCGTCTTGAAAGCCATCATCCATGATGGATGGCAATAATACATGAAAGGTGAAAAAGAAACATTGTTTAACGCAAAAATTGAATGGCGAAAAATGTGATTAAATAGGTAAAACTCGTTTGAGAGTTGTATTCGTGATTTTAGTAGAATATACATAGAAATAAAAATCGCAGATCATTTAATCACTGCCATGCTGTACATATTTCAAACATAAACTGATACATATCTAGGTTTCTTAAATCGTAAACCTATTCATGTATTTGTATATGCTGTACACATACATACTTTCTTTTAGAGTAGTTAAATTTCAAGAATTAAAAATTATAGTGTTTATGGTGTGTCAATAAAAATACGGTTTAAGAATGCGAAAACGATAAACTTCGATTAACGCAAAATTAATTTTGAATTGCATGATTAACTTGCAATGTTAGTATCTTACGGTTCGCCAAGGAAAATAGCGAAAAAATATTATAAAATAATTTTAAAAAATATATTTTTTCTCGATAATCAGTAAAGAGCTCCTCATAGTCAATTTCGATTAACCAATCTAGATGCCTATTTGTAAGTTAAAGAATCTATTATTTTGTAAACTGACTTGTTATCGCGAATTTTTATTAATTTAAGCGCAACATATAGGTACAGAAAAAATTGATTGTAATTTGAAGGAACATAACCGAATGTAATAAAGATGATTAAAGTATGAAATATTTTTTAAATATTACATTTTTCTATCGATGTAGATTTCCCCGCTTGTTCAAACTAGTATTAATACTTGCATGCAATAATCATTGAATATAATAATCTTTTCTCTGGTACTTAATAGTTTTAATTACATCAAGTGAATAATATATTACATAAATAAATTTAAATATAATTAAAGTTGATTTTGGTACATTTATTTTGCTAAATAAAATTATTTTCTAGCTAATCATATACTTGTAAACAATTTCTTAAAAACAAACGTTTACCAACTTATACATAACATGTACATAATTTTATTTTATGTAAAATTTTTTAGCGCGCAGCACTGTTCGCCCATTTTTAAGAGAGGGATATATATATATATATATATATATATATATATATATATATATATATATATATATATATAAAGTTAATGAATTCTTATACATACGGAATTCATAGCACAGTTGTTTCTTAGGAACAGATCTATTAGATTGTGATATTACTTTACTGACAAAAGGATCCGAGTATAGAATAGAAAAATATAAAAAATTGTTAACGCTCAAGCTCTAAATTCTTACACACATCTTTCTGTCCTTTACTTGCCTCTGCTATAAGTAATACAAAATATTATGCATGGTACTATTATCAGAAATATATTTTACTTCATGATGTTAAAATTATCTCAAACCGTCGCTTCCAGAGTGACTTTTTTCTTAATCCTAAAACTCTTGCTATTTAAATATTTTTATCAAAAGTGTACTTTTTTAAAAATAATTTTATTAATCAAAATAGACATAAAGCAATGAATTTAATGCCAAGTAAAGCCTGTTGAAAACTTGTGCGATAACTTCATGGGTGTGCGTAACAGTAACTCAACTAAGAATTATGTAGAGATAATTTGCTCTAAGGTTCTAGGGTCAACAAATACTCTACGTTAGAGTTACAGCTACAAATGACATGTTTAAATTTTAAAATTTTATTGATACATTCATTTGATGTGTTATTTATTTAGTTGGAAAGTAAAAAATAATTATTTTTCGTGAGTTTCAAACTGTGTTCTGTAATTTTTCTCGGTGATACAAACAGTTAAGACTAGGCAGTTTGCAAAATTTACTATTAATGCGCCATATCGAGTACAGCAATAATTCATCCAACATAAATTAAGATCTTTTAATCACAGTTAGCAATTTATATCTATCTTCTACGACCATCGACTAAAATCTGTCGCTTTTTTTCATTTTCTAAATGTGTAGTTTGTAATTTTTAATTACAATTAATTTTTAACAAAAACAGTAATACGCCTTAAAATTATTGCATTGCTCATAAAGTTTGCCTATCTTTGACAAAATAACATACTTTAACCTTTTTCAAATATATATTCACACAAATTTGTGATATGTCTTTTGAGTTAAAAAAACAAAACAAAAGAAGAAACATTTTTCCATAAAATGCCGTTCCTGAACAATTGAACAGTTTAACTAGACAAAAAATCAGGAAAAAGCATTATGATATTACATTCGTAGCATTGGGAAAAAAAATTAAACATATCGGAAAGTATATATAAAAAGTGTAAATACGGTATAATAAATACGCTTCAGTCAGTCTAATGATTTTGGATCAACAACTATATCAATGGCGTTTTGCTAGCAATGACTGGCCTGTAAGCCACTGGGAAGCCTATGTCCTTGATTGTGGCTCATGGTCATTTGTCTAGTTGACATGCTGTTCCCGCATTGATTGCTCCAGTCAGCAGTGGGGACTGGAGTTCTGTAGAATTTTGTCGAAGTTTTATTGAATATTGGTAGCAATTCATTTGCTTCATTCGATAATGCCTGAAATAAAATATTTAACATAGAATCAATTGCTTTATTCGATCAATTTTTTGTTGAATCAAATGTAATGTGTAAATGTAAATACCTTCAAATAGATGATGGCATCAGTTCCAAAGCCTTCGCAGCTTAGTAGAACAAGATCGCCCATGAAATATCGGGCGTACAATCGGGATAATGGAAGACCATAACCATATCCAGCAAGCGGAACCGTATGGGCATCTGACTTGCTGGGTTGAGGAGCTGTGCTGTACATGTATTTGAACAAATTATCCATCTGAGAGCGTGGAATACCACCACCTCGATCGGACATCTGAAAAATGTTAAAATCATCGATTGTTGCTGAACTACATTCTGGCAAATGTTAAAATAAACCATTTGAATTTATGGCAATATGTACGAACTTTGACGCATATGTCCTCTTTTCCACGAACAACAGTGACCTCTAGGGCAGGATAATTGTCAGCATCTGAACCACAATGTTCCATCACGGCTCTCATGCTGTTTTTGAAAAGTTCAAATAGCATGTGATACAAGTGACTTGGCACATATACGATTTTTATTTCGTTTCCACGTTCCAGCTCTAAAAAATATACGAAAACAGAAAACAATATTAGACTCAACAACGATCACCTACAAGGATAAGTTTTAGAGTATATTTCGTAATTATTTTTTTACAATACAAGGTTTACAAGAAAGCAAAGTCATTTTCGTAGATAATAATCATAAAGTAAAATTGTTATTTATAAAAATTGCTCCATATACTACTTACAAGAAATAAAAACTCTTTTAGTAATCAACTTTTAGCAAACTTGCCATTATGTTGCTGAACAACAAGATCTGGACTGGCCATGTAGTACTGATCACACAAGAACCGCGCGTTCTCGTAGGCATCCTTCACGACACTGATAACATCACAATACGGATCTATACAACCGACGTGTCGATTATGGCCGTTTAACACTCCTCCGAAAAGTAGAGCTACAAAAGTTTAAACCATTATGCATAGGGAATATATTATTACGACACAATTTGCAAATTTCGTAATACTCACTGTGCTGATTGATGAGCATTCTTATGGAAATTCGCGACATGTAAAATCTGTCGAGGAAGTACTGAATGCTGTTCTCGGTTTGCGCGTCCACATCGTGAGATTCTTTCAATTCCAGAACTCCCTGAGCCATGGTCTGTACGACATCAGTGTGTCTGTTTCTAATTTTAACTAGGGCTTGACAAAATCTGTAAAATTGAATATAATCAATATTTAATTATAACACATCTTCGTATGGCGATACAGCTCAAAAATAAACACAGATTCGTACGTATCCAAAGTAGTATCGTTCACGTCAGCCTTCTCAAAATGTATAATCTCTTCGAAAGATGTGATGTACAGGTTGTTTACGATTCCGACACTCGGCATTCGGAGCAGATTCTCCGGCAGCAAATGAATCTCCTTCATAATATTGGCCAGACGCACCGGAAGTTCCTTCCTCAGAAAGATGAATGACTTTCTCTCGCACGCACTAAGTCCTGAAAGATAAGAACAATTTAGTTAATAGGAAAACTAAAAGTTTCAATTATATTTTTAAAATTTTTTATTTGCAAATATATATTTGCAAATAAGAGGAACTACACTGGAAAGTCGCATGTTTTTATATAAGTAGTCTAATGTGGCAATAGTCAGGCGCATTGCATCTTTCAAGCTCATTTACGTGATATTAGTAGCACTGATGAGGTCAGAAATATTATGCTTCTCCTATTTAATAAGCGTATCAAGTTTTTTTAAACTGCAGTTAAAATGTATATCAATCAAATCGAATACAATATAATAATGGCCTTTATGCTAATAATTTACTTTCCTATATCGCCTCCAATTATAACTCAAAAATATTTAAGAAATGACGTATGTTTGTTTAATCTCATATGACGGAATCGCTTTTGTTCATACAATAAAAGAGCGTTTAACAACTTCGCTTCAACTACAGATTTGTAGATTAGAAAAATTTGTTCTCGATAGTTTCATATACAATGATTTTGTACACGTACAAAAAAACTTGTATTTTTTTTTCGACATTCATTATTTTCAGAGAAAAAAATAAACGCAAGCCTTTTGATCAAGTCTTATTTAAGAATAAAGGCCACCAGAAAAAAGATCTTGAACAATCGATCGACCCCACATGAGTCGAGCGAAATGCTTATCAGCGGGAGTTGCTGGCAAAAAGCTCTCGAATAAACATAAAAGCTTTATGCGCGTCTACCGCGATAATGATATCTTCTGTTGTTTACATAAAAACGAAAGAGGCGTCATTTGTGCTCGGCTTTTCATCAAGGTCTACACTTAATTAGAGTATTGGAAAAAAGGTTAAAGGTTGTTTTGCAAATTTTTACAGCAGAACCATCAAGATATAAGTACATCAGTACATTGGCAATTAACCTGAAAGGATTGAGTCACACAACGTCATTTGGATGCAGAAGCATAAATGAACTGTCTCCATCGATTCCATTCGCGTGAAATTCTATTTTCACTGTCAATGCAAAGTACAGAGCATTATCGATACATTGGAGTGAATTTGCGTGCTAGGACGTCATTTCTATACCAGATATAAACAGATCTTTTTATTTCAGAGCCCATCTGGGTAGGAAACTAGGAAGTGTGCGTAAATTATCGATGAAGGATTCTTCGGCTAGTGAAGCGAAACGAAGTCAGAATATATACGCTTATCTACGGACTACAGACAAATAAAGCTTCCTCAATACATTAATGAATTATGGGTCTCGGTCGACTGAAGGATTGTTTACGCGGTTCTTATCTCCTGTGTTGCAGTTAATCCCACTATTTCTCTCCCTGGGTTTATCGCCAGGTTTACATTCGGTTTTGTATCTACACAGAGTGTACGGCCGATTGCTTGTTGCGCAACACAACTGGAGAGAGAGAAATATAGTTGAAAACTATTGTCTATTGGAAATGGCCATATGGCCTCGATGTATGATGATCGGAATGATTTTTACTGAGAATTCCCTCGGAGACGCAAATGAAAATTGTATATAACTTAATCAGATGCGGTGAGCGATAACAACAGGAAGCAGACGTGAAGTATAATTTTTGTCTGATTAACATAGTTATAAGCGAGACTCGCAGTGTGATCCGGATTTTTAACGGTTTCAAGGTCTCGCATTGTTTTCTTTTCTATTTTAATCGCGGTTATAACTAAAACGATCTGCATTATCAAAGAGGGTACAAAAAACGCATTTGAGACTATTTACAATCAAGCGATCACTGGCTACAAAGTATACAAATTTTTTTTTATTTTAACATTAACTTCCGTCAGAGCTACCGATGCAAGTGATACCTTTTTGCATCAGACATTTTGCATACGTCACTGTATATAAGTACGCTGTTTACGCATATTTCAAACATTTACGGATGAGTAATAAGTTCATGACGTATTTAGCAATATCCCGAAATGGATTACGTCTGTGTATAGGTATACGGTTTGACGTCCTGTCGAGTGACAAAAGTAGTAAGTACGTTCGGACTTACATCTATATTTCATCAAGTTTCTAAAATAAACTGCGCATCGCTATAATATCTATGTTTGAAATAAGACGAACGCACTGAAAATAAAACGAGCTTCACCGCGATAGATCGTATGCATTATTATTCTGCATACAAAAATTATTAAAGTACACGCATCAATTTTAATTTTTGAAAATTCCTTTTTGTTCTTTTAATGTGTAGCAAAATCTGCATCGGGGTACATTTATACATTTTTTTAAGCAAAAAAATCTCGCTTCATAATAATCCAGAGAATCCTCTGTGTTTTGCAAAAGATTTTTACTACCGAATGAATTATTAATTCGCATTATATTAGAAGCTAAACGTAAATTAGGAAAAATCGAAAAACCAGGTTTTCAGTAAAAGATTCTATGAATTTATAATAAATCTGTAAATGTTAAGGCAGACAACAAATTATTCATTTTATCGGAAGTTTTAAAATTCTAGCTTAACAATAACCTGTATCATTCATAGTCGATCAAAGAACAATAAATAATCCTCAACTCATGTATTAAGATGCAAATACAAGAATATTGTAGATAATTATTAAGGTTAAAAAATATATTTTGCAAAAGCACGCGACGCAGAGAGAGACAAAACATGGCTATCTGAATAGTATCTCTTCATATACTGATAATTCACCGGTCGAAATACGAGTCGTCGAACTTCTGCCACCTTCGTCCTCTCTTTCTCTAGTGATATACTTCGACACACATGTAAACACAGAGTCGCTCGTTATATATGTATATTCCCCAACGTATATTCTAGAAAGCGAACGCGGCGATGGAGTTTGAACCGTTGTAGGCTGTTTTGCGCTTGATATTTTATCGTATGCGAGCATTTGAGGAATCCCAGTTATCGCGTTTTGTTAGACGAGCAAAACAAATGTCACTGAACGACCAAAACAGCACTTAAGAAAAAGATAAAAAACTTATGGTTTTATTAATCGCATTTTAAATATAAATCCGGGCTCGTATCCGGGGATCTGGCTACACTCCTCGTGGTCTGGATTAACCATTATCCTCTGTCATTAACTAAACAAATTTCAATAAAATGATATGTTTTTTTATATAAATGCACAGAAAAGAAAATATTCAATATTCACTATTAAGTGTATTAACAAATAGTAGCTTCTGAAATAAAAATATTACGATAATACAAACGATGCAAACATCGGGATCAATAAAAACGAGAACTGTTTTAAAAATAACATAGCCGTTTCCAAACTCGTCTGGGTTTCATTAATCTTTTGATTTATCGAAATCTGGATCAGTGCAAAAAGCACAACGTCAACTTAATACTGCGCATATTAGTCTCGTATTAAGCAACATTTGTGTAACGATCAAAATCCATCGTCTTATCACAAAAACTGACTCTGATACATATATAAGTATAGTGAGAGAGAATACGGAGTGAGGGAAAAGAAGATAGAGCTGTACGCGTCACATTAGAAGAATCCTCGGAAGATTCTCGAAAGCTATGTCACTCGTGGTTAGACTTTGCTAAAAGATAATTATTATGTCATATTCAATACCTGAATTTTGGGAAAATTCATTCAATCGAATAAAATGAAAGAAAATTTTCGCCGCTTGTCAGACGAAAACCTAATTTTCTATCTCCTTTAATTTTTAATGGTTATAAAATTTAATTGTTCCAATTTCACGAAGTCAAAAATGTCATCCAAAAATATTTCAAGTCTGTTTGGACGAACGGCTTGCTTATTACCGAAGAATCGCTTCAAGGTCTACTTTTCGAACGTCTCGTTTGTATAATATAAAAAATAACTTTCCCGTTTACAAAAATGCGCTTCCACAGCACGACCTATATTTTTAGTCCGATGATTGTATCGACGCTAATCAGCTCCATCCGCAGACGACTCTGAAAACATCGGCAAAATAAATAGAAAGAAAGAGCGCTGTTTCATGTCGCGTTTTAATTAGCACGCGAGCGGCAGTACCTCACACGATTTGAGAAGTAGCCTAGCAGCGAGCAGAAAGTATAGCAGCAGCAGCAAACCCGATACAACAAAACACACGCAGACGAGCGTTGCGATGACGCGGTTAGCTGCTCACTCAGTGATTGGTCGGCTGGCGGACCGTGCCTCCAACGCTTTAAAACAGCCGCTCGGGGCTCGGCTCTCTCTCTCTGTCTCTACATCTCGAGGTCAAAGTCTGCGTGGTATTCGTGCACGTAATCGGCCCCGAAAAACACGCAGCCAGCCGAATTCTCTCGACTTATGCTTCTTTATATTCTCACTTGTGCCAGAGGCGAGATTCTCTAATTAAGTGTGTTAAAGTTTGCGAGCGTCAGGGAAGAGAAGGAGGAGGAGGATGACGGGTAAGGAGAGAGAGAGAGAGAAAGAGAATAAAAAGCGACTTTTCTAGACGCGTCAGAGACTTTCAGCTTCTCTTGATATGTTTTGTTCGTATAACTATTTTGAATCTTGGTTTGATTTGGCAGTTGAAACGCTGTATGATTTTTTTTATCAGTTTTGAATCACAAGTGACCTTATGGATTAATATCAACGTACGATATATCGTATGTTAACTAGCTAACACAATAATTTTCCAATAATGAATAGTTAAATCGTGGTGTACGATAAGTTCTTATTTTTGTAGAAATCAATGTAGATAAATTGTGTATACGTATACCGACAGATAATTTTCCAAATAGTAGGCAATTATGTCTCATTTCTATCGATTTACAAGTGTTCGATACACATTCATAATTCGTCCTCACAATAAATAAATACAGAAATTGGTAACTTTGCGACTCGCAAAGCAAAATATAACTATATAGCATAACATAATAGATAGTTGGGTTATCCACATATTTTATTTACATATTGACAATTTCAATCAGAATCGACAAAAATTACGTGAGATCGTAAAATTCGAATTATTCTAAAAATAAATGGTTAGAAAAGCAGGTATAGAGAAGAAAAAAAAACAGTATAAAAGGTATAATAAAGGCAGCAATACCATTTCTAGTGCCAGGTAGCAAAAACTGCGCAAGTAGATACACGACGAACTTGGCAAGACAATGGCTGCACAAAGAGTTTCTTAATTAGACATTATCGCCTTACCATTGTTCGCGAAAACCCGAAGAGCTGCGAGTCAAAGGGAAAGCCTATCGATTCAAAATCGTCTTTAATTTTGCTCTGAGGTCAAAACCTTGTCCTCTCAGAGTCTAGTGTATATCGATCGTATCGTCATACGTATACGCGTATTACAGGCGCGGACTCGGAAAGTGGGCTGCAAGGAAAATTAAATGGGTTTTAAGAAGAACTTGGCATTCAACCAAATATTTCTTACGACAGTTGCAAAGTAATACGATATTTTTTCTAAATTTCAAGACTAATATGACGCAGGTTTAACTTTAATTTGTCGTTGTTTCATCACTGTTTTTTTTAATACTGTTTTACCATTTTTTTAAGTGTAAGATGCGAAAGATACTGCGTTGAGTATTCATAATTCAACGCTGTTTTCAACGCAAATCCAGCACCGATAATGATTATCACGATTCACCTATAACTCTTTTACGAGAGCTGATGAAAAAATATATTCGATCATGCGATAGTTATCGCCCATTTTTCTAATTACAATCGGACTATGAAATCTATAAATAAATTATAATGCACGCCTTGGTCATGCGCCGATGATTCGATAATATTTACAATTTTGTTATTTGTGCTTAAGATGCAAATGACATCAACGCTTCGACTCCCATCGAATCGGAGAGATTACTCAACTACGGCTCTGGACTTGTCTACAGCTGTGGAGATCGAGTATCAGCTGCCGCATATAATAGACATCGGATTTCCGCGCTTTGTGCTTTTTGTTTACTTGCTTGTTCGCAATTCTCCGACGTTACGTAAAGCAGGCTTCGGAAGCGGAGATACAATTTATGCGGTTACGATTCTCGGTTTCTCGGTATAACACAAAAAAACGAGAGACTCGTGTGCACTTCTTAATGCATGAGACACGCGTGAGTATAGGTTTGCCTGGGAAATATTAAATGGAGCTGTTTGTTATCTTTCGGATGATTTTAGATCTTTTTTCCAGTCTGGTATTTTCAAATGCCTACACATTTGAAATTAACAATCTCTTAGACGGTAATGTTACTGAAATTTGATTTTTTTTTTTTGCGTTATACAGCCTGTGTTGTATATGAAATGTTATCTCTATCAGAAAAAGAAACTACAAGTTGTTTACAAAACTCGAAAGAAAAAAAATCTTCAAGGAAAATGACGAATAAAAAATGCTTAGAGCTCAACTGAAGCGCACGTTTAAAATTGTTATCTGTTTTCCAATAAACAGGAATACTATGTGCGTTACACGAGCGCGGCCTCATAAATTTTAATCAACTCTCTCGCTCTTTTCTCTTTTCTAAAAAGAGCCCAAGAGAGATATCGGAAGCACTGCAGCCAGCGTCCAATGCATTTTGCCATTAAGCCAGTTAAAACAAATTGCACAATGTATATAGAAGCGCACACAAGCGAGCACACGAGTAACAAGCGCTAGCATTAGACTAATAAGACACAATTGGCGATACAGAGTGTGTTTAAATTGTACCGCTCTATTTGCCAAAAAGTATTTTTAATTTTTAACAAATCCTCGATCGTAATAATATCCTCATCGTTTCTTCCAAGGTTCAAGAAACCGTTAGAGTAAAAGGCATTTTTTCAACCATGGATTTCCAACCCACACGACTGTCGCATCTCTCATTGTCCGCACGGTGTACAAAGCTGTTCCGATAGAAAAAGCGTGAGTACATCGACTGCGTGCGTCAGGCGCCAAGAGAAATGGAGGCTCTTCTCGTCGCACGAGATCACGAGACTGTATGATCGTCCCCGTCATGTCTATATAGGCAACTGTATATACTATATACCTATACTACCTATCGTCTATGTATCCACATCCTTCGCGCGCGGATGTTCAAGGTTCGATAACAACAAGCGGAGGAAATACCGAGTGTGCGTGTATGTGTGTTCTTATGCATGTACACGGTGTGTGTGTGTGTGTGTGTGTGTTTATAGAGATCGGCATTATGAAGAACTGACTTCTGCAATTTTTAGTCGAAATAGGTTTGACATGAGGCCTCTGGAATGTTTTGCTTGGCGGCCTTATGTATGTATACAGAAAGTGAGCCAAGTTTTCGAATTTGATAGAGTCGTTACAGCTGCGGTTTATATTGTTCGCTGACGAATAGAGATCATTTTGATTTTGTTTAAATTTATCGATGCGACTGAAGTCAATTTCGTCTCGTCGAATAAGGCTGCAATGAAACCTGCGCAAAATTCAATCGACAGGGAGAAAAAGCGATTTTTTGCAATCTTCGCTAGGATTGCATCAGATACAGTGCACAGGGAGACTTTCGAATCTGCGTCGAGCAAGTGCAAGTCGGGTGTGTGGAAGCGGCCATACGATATCTACTCATCGCACTACGAACTTCTATATCTGTTGGAACAGAAAATCGATAGTGTATTCTCACGTCGAGTCATTTGTTTTTGCGGCGAAGCAGAAACCTAATTATTTATCGAGCGAAGAATCGA
Organism: Muscidifurax raptorellus; assembly: GCA_020010945.3. Taxonomy (NCBI): domain Eukaryota; kingdom Metazoa; phylum Arthropoda; class Insecta; order Hymenoptera; family Pteromalidae; genus Muscidifurax; species Muscidifurax raptorellus. The sequence continues at coordinate 2,107,343 of CM052080.1, forward strand.
CAATCTTTAATGAAACATTAATGTCCGTGACGCAGCGATTTCACATCAATAGGTGAACGAGACGCATGAGCTATCGTTAATGGCTCTTTTTATCCGCCGTATATGTAAGCGAATAACAACGCAGTCTACGCTTAACAATGCCATCGCCTATATAATTACGCTTACATTAAAATAGAAATTTTCTCTACTTTCTCGCGAGCGCGAGGGAAAGCAAAACAAACGTTTTTACATAATCAGCGCTGAGAAGGATAAACATGATGAATTACCATTTGTACACTTTTAATATTGACAGTAATTAGGAGGAAGCGGCGAAGTTAAGAGCGACTGAAGGAGAAGAGAGAAGGGTCGATCGATAGAAGCTACAGAAGCTGCTGGTGAGCGCGAAAAACTAGAATAATCCGGATAGACAGAAAATGACATCGACTTACCAAAATCGATAAACTGCTTTATCGAGAGGGGCGAGGGGTTGAATTGAGAGTAAAAGTCGAGCATCTTGGCCATGTTGCCGAGGCACTTCTGCGTGAGTTTCATGGCTGTGTTTATCGCTCGTGTCACACATTAAAGCCTCCCCTTGGAGCAGCCAATTTTCTCTCTCTCTCTCTCTCTCTCTCTCTCTCTCTCTCTCTCTCTCTCTCTCTCTCTACCTCTTCTCCTCGTTGACGTTCGTGCAATACTGATGTTTTCCTCTTCTGGCTCAAAACATTCGAGTATGTAACAAACCGTCTCGCTCACACTCGCCGCGGACGAGCGTCGGACAAGGTTAGGGCGCGACCTGCCGCAGGACAGTACCGCGACGAAAAGCTTCTTTATGCGTATACTTATGAGTATATGACCGATGACAGACGGTTCTTTATTTTTCAGGTGCAGCCGATGTCGTTGACGAGCGACGCGCCTGCCTCTTGTGTGAATTTTATGCGCTCGGTAGTCTCCGAAGGACGAGTGTTCCGGTAAACAGCTGGTGCTGCTGGATTCGCGCGGCTCGAGCGACGACGAGGAGCACGGTGTCAACGGCGCGGGGCTGTCCGACTGCGAGTATTTTCGAATTTTCGAGGCACAACTGCACAAACTGGCGCACCGACGATCGAGTTACTTGACTCGAGAGCGCCTGCCCCCACCACAACGGACGACGGCACACACGCGCGCCGCGGCCGCGACTCGTCGAGTCGTCAAAGCAGCGCCGATGATCTCAGTGCTGACGCTCGCGGACGAACGGCGAAGCCTCGGCCTCGCGATACCGCGCGCGGACTTTCGAATCAGGTCTTTCGCGATGTGTGGGTGAGGTCAAGGTATCACGGCGCAGGTAACTCTAATCAGAGAGCTTTTTCAAGTGGGTCGTCCCTGACGAGTTCCGCAGTCTTTGAGTGTCTCGAGTATAAAGGAAACTGGTCCAAGTGTAAAATAGCCCGACAAAAGCAGCGGAATGTATAATCGACCAATTTCTTTCAGAACTGCTGAAAAAAAAAGGATAAAAAGAAGAAGTTTCCTCGGAGTAGGCCCTGTTAAGTTCGCCGCAAAGCGACGTGCAAGCACATTACTTTACTTTGACCAATACACTCGCGTGCCCAGCTCGAAAGATCAGCCGAAGCTTCCCCTCTTCGATGAGCCGACGGCGGAGGCTAACAGCGACTACGCTGCGGCACTTTCTGCCCGGGATCCAGGGACCTTCGCTCAGAGCATTGGAATTGAGAGTCACTGAAGACTCCCGATTGTAGCTCCGCGGTGGCACTCGAGGGAACCTCGTGCTGACTAGTCTCTGGTGCCGCCTATATGTACTAATAGCTGATGAATTTCACCACTTGCGGGAAACGTTTGTCACCGATGCAGTGGTTTTCATTTGTCTTTTCAAAATAAATGTGACGTGGAAGGTAATTCTACCGTAGCATAGTTTATCTATATTACAAGACATTATTTGTTGGGATAATTTATATGCACTGGTTTGTAAACTATTTCGAGATTATAGATTAATTATTTAATTTTAATCACAAAAATATATGATTTTCAACATTCATTAATCTAAACAATAAATAGATATTCAATTTTTTGTTCTGAAAAATTTTTTAAATCTCGCGCCCTCTAAGCACGTCCCGATGACTCTCGTAGTTTCGGCGTCGTATTTTAGTTCGTCATTCTTACACAGGAGCCAAGTACGGCGCTATTAGCGCTCTGCCGTCTATGCCATATGGTTACTCTCGGACTCTGCTCAGGCCTCAGACTCATTCTGCATTCATCACACTTATATATATATATATATATATATATATATATATATATATATATATATATATATATATATATAATTCTAGTCGTGTGCTGTGTGAGCGTGGTGCGCGCGTTGCTGACTTAGCTGCGGAAGGAAAGAAAATCGAGTTGCGAGCGCGCTACTGCTGGCATCATCGTGCACAAAAGCGAGACTTCCGGTTCGATCCGCAGCTAGAGAGCAGCCAGTACAGACAAGCCCATGTGGTTGATATCTTGCTCGAGCAGGAAAATTGGAAGAGTAGCCACGCGCGCGGACGGTGAGTTTGCTGAATCGAAGCCGTCGCCCCCAGCGAGTTCGGCATCTCTCTAGATCTCTGTGCGTGTCTCACTCTCCCTCTCTCTTTCGATCCGTGCGCGCGCGCGTGTATGCGAGAGAGAGCCGATCATCCTCCTCAGTTCTTCGCACCAGACTAGCAGAGACACAGGGACTACTTCGCGAGTCACACGTCGTCGTCTTGCGAGCGAGTAGCGCCTGTTTCCCGGTGTAAGTACTGCTGTCGAGATCAAGACGGATACCACAAGGCGTAGTGGACTCAGAACGTGCAGTGAAGGTATATCGGACGGATAAGATCAAAGAACGACAACGAACATGGCAGACGCAGACCTCGACGATTTCTTTGCGAAGAAGGACCGCAAGAAGGCCAAGGGCAAGAAGTTCACCACCACCGAGGAGATAGCCAAGAAGCTCGAGGAAACCGGCAAGAAGATTGAGAAGCATAAGCTCAAGGACAAGCCTGAGGGCGGCGATGAAAATCAGCAAGTCGAAGTAGGTTATCTCTTGTACATATGTAAATTTGTCTCCCAAAATTATGAATCCCTTTTCTACCTCGAGCTTCTTCCACGTGAAAAATATGCCGCTGCCATGTTTGCACGCGTGTAAACGTCATTCCGATCTCCTTCCCCTCCCGCGCTAAAGGCAGGCCGCTCTCCTTTTTGAGTCTTCAACCTATCGCCGCGTGCGGTACGCACACCCCGCAAAAACACTAGCCGCCCGATTAAAAATACGGAGGCCGAATTCGCACTCTCTCGGCCTGCCGAAAGGAGCACGCTTCGATTTATGCCGGGACTTATGTAACTCGTGCTCAGGTTATTTCTGCAGCACACCGCGTATGCGAATTCCAACGCGCAGCTGTTACGGAGAATCCCTTTGATATCTGGCTCACGCTATTACCTCTTACGAGCCAGAGCATACACTCATATAATCGGCTGTACTTTCAGGAGGAGGAGGAATGGAAGGTCTTTGAAGAGGAGAAGAAGGACTACACAGGCCTGAAGATAGGAAATCTTACAGTGGTCGAAAAAATTGATAAAACTCTTGATGATGAAAGAAATGCTGGGGAGACTGGCTCCGATGGAGAGTCAGGTGATGGAGACGGCAAACATCCGCGTCCCTGGAAGAAGACTGATGCACCATCGGTTGCTGAGCCTGAGCCTCAGCCGCGTCCACAGCCAGTGGCCGCTCCTCCGGCGAGTACTGGTTCTAGTTCCAACCTCTACAGGGCTCCGTTTGTGAGAAACCTTCCACCATCCTATGACAGAGATCGTCCCATTGGTCGCCCTAGAGGGAAGAACATTGCTCCTGATATAAATAGTGAAGAGTACTTCCCAACGCTCAACTCCAAGCAGCCTGCGAATGAGACAACTGGAGCATGGGGTAGAAAGTGAGTATAAGCTAACCTATAAATGCTGAGCTCGCAGCTTATACGTATATAGATTAATTCATGTCCAATTTTTCTTACTTTAAGGAAAAGAGATGAAGGCACATTCGAAGAGGTACGCAATCGAGGTGGTAGCAGAACATATAACACACCGGAAGCTCAATCTCAAGCACCTAAGCTGTCGTTAGGAAACAAGTACGGTGCACTGCCACAAGATCAAAGCTGAAAGTGACAAATTCTGTCCTGTCGATCGATAATCAACATATACGTTACCGCCTCGCTCCGTTTCGTGGCCCAGTTTGCGCCATAAAACAAATTGTATAGGCTAATAATGATGCATACCGTTTATGCATACGTATTTATTCATCACTCTTCGTTTTTAACGTAACTCTGTTTGATCGTTGTTTATAATTTTTTTTAAGTTTTCAAATTGGTTAGCAAATTGCATTGAAGATGCTGATGTTGATGAAGGCCGCACGAATACGGCGCGACTTTGAAGAATTAAATAAATTTTATACTTTATGCTTGCTGATTTATCATAATTTAGATATTACTACCATAAGAACGGCGTGGCTGCGTTCGTCAACAAAAGCAAAACTTATTGATAAGTAAAAAAAACACGTAAAATTATTATTACTCTTAGATAATAGTGAGATTCCGGGGCTGGGCTTCGGGACGGTGCCGCAAACGTGAACTGTGTGCAAGTAAAAGTAATGAAAAAAAAGAACTATATTAATGTGAAAAGAAGATAGGGAGCTACTGACGAAAACAAAACGTAAGGACGATTTTAAGGAGGTAAACGTGTGTATGCTTTTGTTGACGCTTGTTTAATTATATTTGTTAGGTTAGAGTTCTTTTTTTTTAATATTGTGAAAAATAAAAGTAAGGAGGAAGGATGATGGATAGGAAAGAGATCAATCAATGTAGGATTTGTTCTTGTTCTTTGGAAATTATTGAGGTGCTAAAGAGAAAGTTATTGATTTAAAATAAAGAAAGAAACTGAACGAATTTTGCATAGCGTACGACGGGAAATTGTAATTATTTATAATAAATTCCTGCAGGAAGCTTGTACACGAACTGCCTGAAAAGCATTTCAAACTTTGTGCATACGGTGCCTCGTTGAGAGTCTCAGACAGACGGACTGTATAGAGTTTAATGAAAAAGTTGAGAAAAAACTAGTAAACTATTCACGACAGTGAGTGTGCAGTGAGCATACGCGACGCTCTTCATTTCATTTATTTACAAAATGCATCGCTGCATACTAACTTGTGCATATAAGATTTACTAATTTTTTTCCACCAATTTTTGTATAACTTTCCCATTAATGAAAAGAGTTATCCGATGAATAAGAGTCACACAGCTCATTCTCTTTTTTTATTGGGTTGACATTGCATTCGTCATATGTATTCCTTAGTGAGTGTTTTAGACTTTTTTTTACCGGGTCCTTCCTCAAGCCGTTGTCATAGTCTGTAAAGTATTTACTCGATGCCGTGATCGCTACGCGATCAACAGTTGCTCTTTGAACAACAATAGAGAAAATGAAAAAGTAAGACTTATCTGTATAGAAAAAGATGCGTCTTTTGTTACAGTACAGCGAGCGATATTCATGATTTTTAGCGCCATTGAAGCTGGAGAGAGGGAAGATAACACGATTTAAAGGCAAAAAAACATTGTTAGAGTGGGAATCGAAGAACAATAATCAATATGCGTTTTGCGAATCATGAGTGGCATACAAGACAGCAGTCCAAGACCTTAACAATAATAAAAACAAAAAACAAACAAAATATACAAATTGTTTATCTATTTACAACCCAGTAGTATGCAGAATATAATTTTTTTCATTTTCATATTGTCCTTTCACAGCACATCCTCAGGCCTGGCCCATTCTTCTTCGCTGAAAAAGAAAATAATTAATTTTACGAAAAATGTTGACAAACCAACTGATTACATTGTACGATAACGCCGACAAGACAGGTTAAAAATAACTTAATGACAATGATTGCTTGTACCAACTTTTGATATTGATAATTTTTCATGCGACGGCATTAATTAGATGGTAGCACTTCATTTCGATGATTGAAAGATGAGTCTCGCAGATACCTTTCGAAATATTTGAGCCCGTGGCTGCCTTTACTGCTGTAAGATTCGTACATTGGAAGATCCAGCAAAGATTCCCGGAAATTCGGCAGTATGTAAATCCACGCTTTGGTCTCTTCTCCAGCCTAATATATAAACGTTGTGTAACTGTTTTTCGAAATTAAATTACAAATTTAAAGATTTTCTTTATCATTATCGATACCTTTTCAAAACTTGTTCCCCGTTCAATCTCGTTTTCCGGCGCCAAAAGAATATCCTCTTCGGTTCTAGTGTAAAATTCGGGATGTTCCTCCAATTCGTCCAGTTTCTTCAGCATCTTCGAGTCCACGTCATACACCTCTCCAATGATGTGCTAAACAAGGAAAGTACGTTAATTAGCGAACTTATTATCATGTCTCATCTCGCGTAATTCGAAATTCAACATACTCACATTACCGACTCCCGGCTTCTTGAGCGTGAAAGGAATGTTGTACTTGGTAGCTATGACCAGCGGAAACTTGACGATCGTTTTACCGAGACCCAAAAATTTTGCGAATCCATTTTCTTTGTTCGCGATGAGAGTGTGATTCGGTTCGCCGCGTTTCAGCGTGCCGTAGAGGAACACCCTCGTCAGTGGGCTCTTGAAGAGATTTTCGTACATGTTGCTGCACGACTTGGCTATCTACTGCTCCAATTTGATTCAATCGGCCGGTTTTGTGTTTTGATAAAAGATCACTTTGCCGGCACTTATTGCGTCGAATGACACTCGCACTTGACTGCGAACGTATAATATTTATATAAGGTGGCTTCCACCGCTTCGGTCACCAATACCTCGATAGCTTCATTAAATCTCGTCTATAAACAAATATGCAACGAATACCTGCAATGTTATTGGTTTTCGGAGATGTTCTCGAGACGATAAACAACTGTACACAGACTTTGTTTGTTTTTGACTCTCACGTCGTTAAGCAACTGTGTGTCGATTTATTAGTAACGAGATGTAATTATTACAATAACAGAACTAAAACCTGCTTGGGTGTCGATGTAATCCGTCAACGATTAATGTAACAATAAGGTGCTAAGCTTTAACTAGGACTAAGCGGAATGAAAGATGACGTTTCGTGCGGGTATTATTCGGTACGCGCGTTTCCAAGAATTCATCTAATCGACACCAGAGGGGGCGAGAAGTAAAACTTCATATTCGCGCGGAAAATGTGTATTGCATTTATATAGTTTGACAATTTAATATTGACGTTTCCCTTTTTATACATTTTGTTATTTAGAAAAGTTAAAAATAAAAGAGTCTAGTCATTACCTTTGTGTTTATTTACTGCGTTGCCTCTAATCTAAAATAAAGACATACGCGTGGCTTCTCTCTGACTTCTTCAAAAGCAGCCGTAATTTGAATTTCTCGAATCACAAAGCGCCTTTCGACAGTCCAATTTACACTAGAAAGAACCAAAGTAACTTATACATATAGGCAGTATAGCATAGCATAATAAGTATAGTACTAACTAGATAAGCACGTCTCACAATAAACGTATGGCTAGACCTTTCGAGTTTTCCCATACACGCCGGTTCGTCACGTATGACTTCCGGCTGCTCATTATAAATTTTCTCCTTCCGTGTTCGCGACATCCTACCGTTGAAAATTCAGCATCTACTTATAATGCAGCATCGCTCCGGAGCCACCTAATTGATTTGCAAGGTATCGAATCATTGTTCGAGTTTTATTCTATTATTTAAATTTCGACTGCTTTCATCGTGCGGTCCCTCGCTCGCCAACGACATTTCGCGTATAAATTGGGCAAAAGAAAAACAAAAAAAACGTGTCTATATAGAGTCACGTCGCAAGGGGGCGGTGCCCCTTGTCACAGCAGACGTCATCCCCCCGCCAAAATAGGTACTTGCAATACAACACACGCGGAAAACGCATCGCCGCAGACTTTTCCTCGGGGACGTCAGACGTACTATTACAAATGACCCTTAGGGGGTGAATGAACTCGGCGCGCGCGGCTTTCTGCATTTGGGAATCGTATATTGTATAAAGGGAGGGGGGGGGGCGTCCTTTGTCGGGGAGTCTGACCCATTTTATCGAACTGTATAATACGCTTCTCGAGTGGATCTTTTGTCCGCGTTAGCCTGACGCGGAGATTTTAGAGGCAAGTCGATGATGTTTATTGTGAGATAAGGATGATTTTCGAATTTGGTGGAAGTGTATAGGTATACAAGGTTGTCGAGTGTTGATTAGCCGTTGGATCGGATGATTGATGGTTATTTGAATACACCGCGATGAGGCGACTTTTTTCAATGCTCATATACTAGATGACAGAATTAACGAGAAACACATGGCGTGAGATTTTTCAAGCTGTAAGACATAGTATATTCTATGCGGAATAATAAGTTTTCGGAAACAGATGGTTCGCACTAATATCGATCTGTATACTATACGAAATATCCCATAGATACCGAACATAATCCAGAGACAGCCAAGCCTTCCACGCAGCGATATACACTCCCGGGAAAATAAATAAATCCGCAGTCGCGAATAATACCTCCTCGAATTACCCGTATACACGGATGCACAACAACAAACGAAGGACACTGTCGCCCCTTTTTATTCGAGCGGGTGCGTGCAAGCAACATAATATAACCTATACCGCGTGTACACCGCGCTCGCATCATTATATAGACACAACATCGCGCACAGCTGAGGGAGAGCGGACCCGCGCGCGCTTCAGTTTGGCTCGGCTCATCGTCGGCGCCGGTCGTGTCCCGCCACTGCTCGCGTATATAAGCATATATATATGTAAACGGTTCTTGCACTCGTGCGCCGAAAAATTCTACAGATCGTCACCGAGTGCATTGTTTTTGTGGACCGCGGCTGAGATGTGAGTTATACCGCGATGGGAATCGAGGAGATTTCACTGGAAAAGGACGACTGACTCGGCATGGAATTACCGACACAAAGGGTGTGTATTGAGATTTTTGTTTTGTCGGTGAAGAATGAAAAATCGCGTGGGAATCGATGAGACGTGATCGTATCTCGTGAAAAACCGATTGACAGCGTATATAGACGGCGAGCGATGATGCTCGCGTGTGCGGCGCTTCCAAAAACGTTTCTCCAAAGCTGCATCGCGATTACATTAATTTACGGGTATATATATATATATATATATATACAGTCGCGCGGAGCTCTTGTCTGGCTGCCGTCAAGGCTACGCCTGTGTATATATGCGGCATCAGCGACGTCGGGGGTTACATTTATGAATTATGCATCCCGATGCCCATCGCTTTCGTTTCTCTCTCTTTCTTATAATGCTCGTTGCTCCTTATTGGAATTCCGCGAATATTTAGTCCGTCACGCGCGGCAATTATTTTGATTCATATATCGATCTCCAGGAGTATAAAAAACGCTCGTCGTGTCTATACTTATATACTCGCCGCATGGTCTTTGGGCTCTGCAATTTTTGCATCGAGACTAATTAGGCATCGGCTGAGCGCATAATCGAATCGAATCGGCCTTTTCCAATTAGCCTCGATCGTAAATTAATAACTGCAATAATGATAATAATTTTTCTCAGCGATAGCTTCGTTCGTACAGTTTTAACAATTATACCGAGCCGCGCGCGTTTGTCGATTAAAATCTCCAAAATTCCTCCCACGCATATAGCCGTATATATGAAAGAAAATCAAATAGAGAAGGAGTTTTCTCGTTTGTTTATCTCGATCCCTGATGAGGCGCCCACTGCTATCGGGATATATAACGCGAGCACTGTACCGCCCGATGGAAAAAGGGGGGGTTTTTCACGCGCGCACAGTGTGGTCGCCAACTCAGCTGCGCTCACACGTTTCACTGTGATGCTGCACACGCGCTGTTCTATATATATATATATATATATATACACGGTATCGGTATACTTACGGCTTTGAAAGCCCGAATTCATCACGCCGAGACTTGAGCCTTTTTTAGGCAAGAGAGAGAGAGGGAGATAGAAAAAGAGAGCGGGTAGATTATTCATCCGAGATCAATGCGGACTTTCGGCCGATTTTTCAGGCCGACGGCTCGCCTTAATGGGATTAGATTCCCTTTCGTAGACATAGTCGGCTCGTTAAAATTTCATTTGACAATCTTGCCGTCGGCCGAGATAAAGTGGAGGCTCGCGCGGTGGGCGAAAGTATATATTATAACGAGATATATAGATTTTCCGGAAAGCCGAGAGCTCCACGCCGTGGCGAAACCGGCTGATTTACCGCGACAAAGCGATACCGACGTACGTATACACAGAGGGAAACGAGCCACCGCGGACTTGAATTTATCGCCGGGTGTATATACACAAACCGCGCGCAAAAAATAGAGGAGCTGCGCGCGCGGGAGAGACTTTTGTTTAACGAGTCGCCCGCATTCCCCTCGAGGAGATGCCGATGCTCGGAAGCGATGTTTTCAATTTATTCCCGCGCGCGGGAGCGCCCGATCTCGACGTTCGTTCCTCGATTTTATTTTAATTAACGCGCGCGCCTCGGGATTCGTATAATTGAAAAGACGCCGACGGAAATTCGCGAAGCCGGAAGCGTGGGCGTCCCGCGCGCTTTATCACGCGAATAACACGAGCTTCCTGCGCACCTTTTTTTTCAGCTGCAGCTACTCGTTATCGGCTGTCAAAAATAAATTGCTCACTTCTTCTCACCAGCACGATTCGTATATATATATATACACACACACATTCGAAAGCAAATATGACACAATGGAATCGGCGAGCGAGTCGGGCATCGACATTCACGTAACGTCGTCGCCGGCTTTCATTTCACGCTCGCGTAGGCGTATACACCCGGTATACGTGCGTGAAGCGGCGGGACCATTGAATCATGCGCGCGCGAGGAAAGCCGCGCCTTATAAAGTCCGTGTCCCCCTGCAAAGGACCCTTTTCACATTGTTATATATATATGCGCGCACTGGCCCTTTGCTCGACACGCACGAGTGGCTGTCGCAGCTGACCCGCGGAGCTTATCTGCTTCGCTCTTCAACTTGCGGCTCTGTGCAGCGAGAGAACGGAGTCTAGTATATACGGCGGGCAGGCTTCGTGTCAATGACTCCTTCATCACACTGCGTGTCGTGTTTATTTTCAGAGCGCGCGCAAGAATATGTATATATACATAGGCACACACGGGTGGTTCGCTCACTTGTCCGGCCGAATTATGGGCATCGGGCAAGCTCGGGGGGTATACGGCGTTTCTCGTGAGCTTCGGGTATTTCTCGAATAGTTTTATATATATATATAGGCTTCGGAACGGACGATCCGAAGGAACCGAGCAGAATGTTCAGCCAAGAAAATGGCCACTTCGAAAATCATCCCGCGGGAAAACGCATCGCGTACACGAGACCCAACGCGCAGGGCTAATTAGAATGCATCGCGCGCGCGTCTGCGCCCGTCTCTCTCTCTCGAGACGAGTTTACGCGGACACACCGAGGCGTGGGCAGTTCTGCAAGATCTCGCGCGCGCGTATATATATATATATATGTATATATAGTGAAAAAGGAGCAGTATATATATATAGTAGGCGCTTTTCTCTTATTCCTCTTCTCATTGCCCTTCGCAGCCTGGCATATAGATTTTTTGCGCGTTTTTCGATTCTCCGCTCGCAAAGGAATCGCGTACTTTGCGATGGGTGCGTCGAACAGCCTATATACGCGCTGACTCACGCGCGGTATATATACATGTATATATTGTACGTATACACACCCGAGCGGAAATCGAAATGAGATAGTTCGCGTGGCACCTTCGTTGTTGCGCTGGTATATATACTCGAAGCTATTTCTCATGTACACGTGTAATATATAGGAAGTCGAGAAACTCGATTTATTTTAAATGCATCGCTCGACAGGCACTTGGCTTCGATTCAAGCCGGGTTTTCGTATAAAATTCGAAGGACTACGAGCGCATATGCGACTGTATTAATTGAAACGAGATCTCGAGGTACCAGTAGCGTCACCTCGCTCTGCAGTCCGAGTTAAATGAGCCGCAACGATTTGTCGCCGGCGATTATCCATCGATGCGTCGAATTATTATCGTCCTCGTCGTCGTCTCGGCAAAACAGGCTATACCGAGACTCGAGCCATCCGACTGGATATATATATACATGTATAATAAATATATCGCGCTGCAGAGGTGTGGATGCAGAAGGAAGAGCTGATGCGGCAGCAGCGACGTCGGCGTGTAAAATAGAGCACATATAGGAATCCGGAATGTCCGGTCTCGGTCGAGCTATCGCGATAAATCATCGCGATAAAATCGCTCCCGATATATATATATATATATATATATATATATATATATATATATATATATATATATATATATATATATATATATATATATATATATACATGCGCATACATATAGCGGACGCTCATTCGCGGATAAATGGGATTCACCTCAGATCGTCTCTTTCTTGCGGCGCCTGCATCAAGCCAACGGGCACCTGTTCGCACCGCAGCTGCAGCTATCCTATATACATATATAGTATAATAATACGAACGCCCAGAGCGGCACGTTTAGTTGTGCGCTTTGTTATCTCAGAAGTCCGAAGTTATTTAACTTTTGGGGATATTGAATTTAACGAGCTGTTTCGATTAGGATCGAGTCGAATTTTTGTGAAACTCGCTGGCCTTCGGCGCGGCAGAAGAATCCTGAAACTTTGCGCGAAATCGCTTCCACTATATATATTTCGATTGCTTATACGCGCACCCGCGGTCTATAATTTAATAACCTGTTTATACGGATCGTAACAGCCGCTTCGTTGCTCTGCTCGATCTATGATGTACCGCTTCGAAAAGAGATAAGGCAGATTAAAATTAGAGCATCCTCCAGAACCTCAAAAACAAACGGCGATCGCGCGTATCAAAACAATCCGCCGCGAAACAATGATTCATTCATTGCTCATTGCACCCGCATCTAAAAATAAGCCGATACCATCCCAACCGTAATAAATTACGCTCGCACGAGCGGTAAGGACAAACACGTATACTCGAAAAAAAAAAAAAAAATACACAGAACCCATATGTATATACAGGGGGTTACGAGGAAGCCCGCAGGTCCTCGTCAAGTGCACTCTCTGCTCGACTAATTCACGCGATTGATGGGCGCAGTTTAATTCCCTGCAGCTCGACGTATATATATATATATATATATATATATATAACACAGCCGCCGCGAGGCACAATGAAAGGCGAAGAGTGGCGCGCGTATTATATGCGAGAGAGCAAGGCGTGGCTGCAGGAGACGGAGCAAAAAGTCGCGTGTATAGGCGAAAGAGAGCGATGTGTATGTGTGTGTGTGTATATATATATATATATATATATATATATATATATATATATAGGAATGAAAATAAAAGAGGCCGAAATGCGGGAGAGAAGGAATCGGTATATATATATATAGAGAGAGAAGCAGCCGTTTTCTTTTATATATTGTACGTCATCCTCATTTTTTTTTCTCGGTGGATTGACGACCGTACGCTGCTCTGTTATATGCGCTGTTTATGGGGTTTATAATCTCTGGTGGACAACGTGAAGAATCGCTGCTATGTTTCTCGGCGATAAGGGCAGATATAATTTTCGGCAGAATCGTGATCGTTGTGCGGCTTTATGCGCGCGAAATAACGAGTGTGGACTTTCCGGAAATCCGATAACAGACGAACCGCTATCGGAAAGTTTAATTGCGCATCTTTGCTAATGAAGTCTTGGCTGGTGCTGATTAAATCGTTTATTATTGTTGAAAACTTGACGATTATAAAATCGCTGCTGCACCGACACTTTCCAGTCGTGGGAATTTCAAACGCGTTTACGGCACACTCGAAAACTTTTTACGAGAGCGGGGATAGTAAACTAAAAGCTCCCATAATGAGCTTCCAAGAAGTGTATATCTATACGCAGTCGAGCAAAAAAGCAGAGTGAAATTTCGACTTCGAATACGCATGGCAGTCAATTAGGAAAAATAGCTTTCGAGGCGAGAAGGAGACTTCATCGCCCGGCTTATCTTTATCACTTGGAGCATTATGCAAATTCGGGATCAATTATTCCCACCTCTATAGCTATGGCTCGTCGCTTATCGATGAGCCAATTTATTCGAACTTACAAGCGGATAAGACTCGCAACGATAATAATAATAATAATAATAATAATAATAATGACAAGGACAATGACCGCGTTTTTTTGCAGAAAATGCCAGCGACGCAGTAGCGGAAGAAAAATACGTATCGAGGATGTGCTGCTACGTGATAGTGACCGGGCGCAGCCTGGCCTGGACGCTGCTCTCCCTCCTGGCGTTTATGGCGGTTTTATCGGCCGTCATCACTCCCAGATGGCTGGTGAGCCCGCCGAGGACTATAGACACTAGTGAGAGATAAAACGCTTCTCTAAAACTTATATTATCCCTTCACGCGCGCATTCCTCTGCAGAGCTCCAGCCATTTATCACCGGGACTATTTTTACTCGCGACTCACGTGTATTCATAATGGTAAAGCGATGCGTCATAATATTTTTCAGCCAACGGCACGGAACTGTACTCGCCGACGGTGGGCATCTACAATCGCTGCACGAAGCTCTTCGGCCGCAACCACTGCGGCAATTTCAACATGGAAGGACTGGCGACCGACTCGTCGGTTTTCCCTGCTTGCTGGAAGGCTTCTCTCTTCTTCATGGCTCTGGGACTCGCGGTTATGGGGACGACGGTCGTCGCTGCGCTCCTCGGATGCTGTGTACAGAGCGTCGGCAGGAAGAGCATCTTTAATCTCGCTGGAGTCGCGCAGGCTATCGCTGGTACTTTATCCCGAGATTCGTTTAACAATACTTTTACTTTTCTCCGATCAGCTTCGAATGTTTGCAGGAATTATTTATTTACTCGGGATGATTTTGTATCCCGCTGGATGGGCTGCGGAGAGGGTGCAGAGGATCTGCGGCATCGAAGCCGACGCCTTTTATCCCGCGAACTGCACATTAGGTGAGACGTCGTCCGATTTTTCAAATGAGTTTACGACGAATTTCAGGCTGATTATATTGGAAGAAAATTCTTGAAATTGCAGGCTGGGCGGTCTACTGTGCGGTGATCGGTGTGATGCTGACCTTTGCCTGTGCGGTGATCAGCAACCAGGCTGAAAAGTCGACGGCGAGCGACAAGGTCCAGGACAAGATGAACGAAGGCAAGAGTCTCATATGCCTCGTGTGAAGCGACTGCGATCGCGGAAAAATAGAGCAGAGTCATGACGGCTTTTTTCGATAAGTTTTATAATGAAAACCACACTCGGCCCATTCCTAGAATGAATTCCAAGTGCCATCTACAGATAATATACACGCAGTGTACACTCATTCTAACTCCACAATTTTACACATCACGGATCCGTGATTTACTTGCATATGCGTATAACGTTTAAGAGTCTCATAATAACGGCTCTCTACTCAACAAGTGATCGAATGATATATACTAAGTTACCTATACATCATTTTTATGTACATTTTTTTTCTATGTTTCATAAATATTGTATTAAAAAAGTACGCATTTTGTTGACTTACTCTCGATACAAGGGCTACGCCGTAAGAATAAGTCTTGGTCTTTTTTGGTTAATGCCGATCGAAAATTTATTACAAATATACCTTAGACTCTATCTTACAAAGAATTCATCGTGCGCTGTGATCTTGCATTTAACAGGATTCTAGCTTTTTCTTAATTTAAATAAATAAATATTTTGTTTATTGAGTACAAAGTACCAAATGTTAAAAAAAAGAAATATAATAATTGTCGCTAAAGTTCTAAAAAATTTTTTAATTCGTGCTCGACCTTGCTTCGGTCAGACAGTTGGCGCAGCATTTGTATACACGACAATAACACATGATTGTGTAAAGCGGAAATCGCTCACTTGGCATTCACCAGAAGAAAAAAATTAGTGTCGGCTAAGAGCACCACGCCGGATGTATTAATACAAAACTATACGAAATATCTGAATATAAATTACTACTGAAAAGATAACAGATACAAAAAATTTAATATGGTTAAAAGATTTCAACCTAATTCGAGAATAGCAAAAAATATTAGTACGATTCCTACTTTTTATATATATATATATACAATTCAAAAACTTATTCGCACATTCGCACACTGGTCGAGGTAAATTTTAAACGTTCAAAATCTGTCTTCAATTTTGTTGTTTCACTGGAAACAATAAACGACTACCTCCTAAGGAGACGATATACAATAACTAGCAATCATTTCTATCACCAAACTTTAAATGAGTATTAATAATTTTTAATATGACTGAGTAAAAAAGTAAGAACCTTGTCATATCTACAGTTACTTCTAAAATGTTTTACATTCAATGTCATAGATTATTTAAAGCAATAAAATGTAATATTAATAGGAATTCATCCAAGTTGACAACCCAAAAAAACTAAGCTCTAATGCAGTTGCCAAATGCGTATGGAATGAATATTTACAATTACAATGCACCAGAGTTTTTTACATGCTTTATCGTCTTGGACGAACAAATGGTTACTCATTCTAAAGTTTCTTTTCCAGTCTTTCAGACGCACACGCATACACACGCGCACACACACACATATATATATATATCAATTCTGAACTAACAAATTAATGCCACATTTGAGTAGACAAACATTATTTTGTAATATTACAAGATTGCTTTCCCAACAATGACAAGGGAAATAGACACTTCGGTAGAAATAAAACAGCATTGTGTATATCATGTTGAAGTGTGCACGTTTGCTTCGACCAAATGTTGAACGACGTTTCAATATATCAAAAATATGTACATCCGTGATACAATTTTCCTCTTATTATTAACGACAATTATCGAAAAAAAATTTCTAGAAAAATTCTTAGAATTTGTCTGGTCAATTACTTCTGCCTAATGTATCGATGTCTTGCGAAGCTTAGTGTTAGTATCATTGCTGCAAGATTTAAAAAATTTAATTTCGTTTAAGCCGATTAACTTCAAATCGCACCTATAACGGTTGTCATATTTTTAATAACGTATTCTCAAATACTCATTGAATTCTTGGTTAACAGCAACCGAGAAAAAAATGAGCATTGGAAAATGAGATTGTATAAAATTTTTTTTTGTTGCAAGGGTACTATTCGATTTGAAAATTGTCCTCCTGCTTAGAGGCCTGGACTTCAGAAAATGTTTACTTTTGTTACGTTTCGGGAATATACATTTCCACAGAGTTGTTCGACTTTCCGCTGCTTGATCGCATTGCGCGTCTTTTTTCTTCCAGAAGCTGCCGACGAGTTTGTTCCCTTGCCTCGCGAGCTTTACGAGCGGCTTCGGCATTGGCAGCTGACTTAGCTTTTGAAGCTGGAGTTTGGCGTCGTTTTATAGCACTGCCATTGTGCGGTGTGGCGGGCGTTGATTTCTGTTCCGGTACAACCTAAGAAACGTAATAATCCTTGGTATACCGCTAAATCTCTAATTATTTATATTGAATTACAATTAAGGGTTTACCTCCTGCCATTGTAACTTCCTAGACCGGTCAAGTTGTTCGAACAAGTCATTGACTTGAACCACTTGCAGCATCACCATATCCCAGAATCCAGCAAGGTCCTCGCTGGTAGTTGGAAATTCTTCACCAGGCACTTGATTCTGCAATAACCAAAACATACTCGGTAAGTAAATGCGTACTTACATTCACGAGAATCTATCAACAATGCTCTCACGATATTTTTCTGACAAAGCCCTTCAAATTGCTTCATCTTCTGCGATGCCAACAACCTGGCCTTTCCAGCGGCAGATCTCAATTTCCCGGCAGCTTCCTCTGGTAGTGCCGATGCTCCACTACCTGAAAGCTCTGCTTCTGCTCCTTCTGCCAGTACAATTAATCTCTTTCGCTCTTTGTCCAGTACCTGCAAACGTCGAAATGCGTATATATATATATTAGTATACAGTTTACATTGTACAAGCTATAAATCAACAGGGTACAAGTACGTACGCTCATGAAGTAATGTCCGTCCTTCTCCTGGACCTTTTTGAGCGTCTCAGCGCCCTGTTTCGGTATATTGGTGAGACTCGCGCTAGGTTCCAGCACTGGTAAAACGACTTTCGGGGCAGCGGGTTGCTGATCCGTGAGACTGGTGACGCTGGCAGTCATTTTGACATCGTAACTCGCCGTGCTGCTCTCTTGCTTTATCGGACTTGCTTTTATTTCTTTGGCATCGTTCTTTCCGGGCGTAAGTGAAATCCTAAACAATAGCGAACGCATGAATGCAGAGAAACTGGCCCAAGAAAGATTGCACAACGGGTGGATAAGCGAAGAAGTACCTCTTCAACGGTTTGATGATCTGTTCGGTGCCGTCGGTGGGCCTTCTCGGACTGATGACAGGCAGCTGAGCTCGAAACTCGGGGCGCAGATGCCGCAGCACCGGCAGATTTTTCAGCGACTCCTCGACGCTCGTCTCGTCGATGGAGGAATCGTTGTTGTTGCTGTTGGACTTGTTGGGGGACGAGTCGTGGCTCAACTCGTGCTTGCTGCTGCGCTTGAAGAAAAATCCCTGAGCGAGAGCGCCAGGCCCGTAGAGCCGTTCGACGCGTTGCTGGATGAAGGACTTTTCGCTGCTCGCCGACGAGTTGTAGCCGGCCTCCTGGTCCGACGAGCCGTTCAGTATGCTCGTCTCGCTGTAGGACGTGTGCGAAACTGCAGAGGAAATAGATTATAGTAGCCGCTACGGATACGTCGCTTCGATCGCTACGCATTGCGAGTCGACGTACCGTTGACACCGAAAGATTTGGGCGACGAGCTCGATATCGATGAGTAGGACTTGTTCTGCTGGTTGTAGGCGGCGATGCGCATGCCGACGGGGCTGTTGCGCTTGTTGGGCGAGCTCGCGCGTATCGGGCTGAGCTGCTCCAGGGCAGCGGCGTGATCGGCTGGTATAGCCCGATCGACCTCGGAGTAGCCCTGACACGAGCTGATGACGCGACTGGACTCGAGGTAGTTGTCGATCTTGTGCTTGACGCCGTTGGCGAAGCCATTGTGCTGGCGCTCCATCGCTAGGGGCGATATCGACTGGCTCTTCGTGGGCTGTTGATTCTGGGACGTCGGTACGTTCAGCGTCTCGTTGGACCTGTCGACGAAATTAAGTGCTCCGGTTCACGCGATACACTCGTACAGTAATAAAAAACGCTAAGTCCGCAAACGAGTATATAGTACCTGAAACCTGCCGGGCTGGTGTCCCTGTGGATGAGCCTCGAGCCAGGACTGCTGTCCCTGGACCTGAAACCCTCGCGTAGCTTGCTGTCGTATCTGGTGATACCGCTGTAGCCGCTGATACTGCAGGCCAGTCCCAGGTAGCTCGGTTTCTTCGCCGTCAGCTGCTGTTCTCCGGCTTCGTCGTTTCCGTCCTCCCCACTGTGTTGTTGTTGTTGTTGTTGCTGCTGTTGTCGTCGTTGCTCGTGACTCTCATGACCATTGCTCTCGGGTGGCTCGGTCACGCGGATCGTGGGTTCGCCGTTGCACGTCGAGAGGTTGAGGCTGTGCAGCGTCTTCTCCGACAGCGAGCCCGCGTTTACTTCTGCGAGGAAGAAAATTACGCGAGGATTAGTATATCGCTATCGTTGTATATGGAACGCGACTGTAGAGCGAGCTACAGCTATGTATAAGTATCGGATTCCTGGCTCTAGCTTGGACTTGCTTACTTTATTGCAGCTTTTTCACGCGGGAGAATCGACGATTTATACGGGAGATTTGTGTGCGTGTGTGTGTGTGTGTGTGTGTGTGTGGTCGAATGCGGCAGTACTGCAGTATGATCGCTGACGACGGCGCAGAGTAGACTGCGGCAGCCCGTTTTAGCCGAGACGGCGCGACACTTGCTCCTGCAGCGCCGACACGACGAAAGTGAAAGACGAGCAGGAGAAGGAGGAACTCACTCTCTCTCTCTCTCTCTCTCTCTCTGTACGTTTTCCTCTTTTTTTCCGTAAACGATAAGAGGGCTTCTGCTGCTGCTGCGGTGTATATATATAAATTCCGGAGGAAAGAGGAATTCCTTTTAAAAATGTCACCGATGCAAGACACCGAGAATAGCACTGCGCTCTGCGGCTTTTCACTCGCACCAATATATACGTACGCGAGCGGCGCGTTTGACTTTTCTCGTCGGAGCTTGCTTATTTAGCAGCCAAGTGCGCTTAACGGGGAGATTCTCCCTCGGCTGATGCAGCCGGATTGTGCGGTTTTTTCTTCGACTTGCTTCAGTCCTCTTATCCACATATAATATCGATTATTCGCCAGCGCAGAAATTGAGACGTCGACCGCCGCTGCGGAGCCTCCAAACTCATTACTTCTTCCAAGCCAATAACGTTATATTATACACACGTCGCGTCGCTGCAGACTGGTGACGATATGCTTACACACACACACACACACACACACACATATATATATATACGAAGGGGAAGAGAGAGAGGATAATGTATAGACTCTGGCGCGTTCCGCTTGTCTCCTCCCCCGACAGCCGCTTATACTTATATAGCTGCGCACACTCCGACGGAAGGAATAGCGTCGGGACGACGACGAGCCGACGGAAGGGAGAGGACCGCTATATGTATCTCTGCGAGAATAGCTTTCGAAGGAAGCCGATAATACAAGTATATATCGAATATTTTCACTGTCGCTATCAGACAATCAGCTCATCAAACACCGTACCGAGTATTGTCGCTAACGAACGTGCTCTAGCAATAATCCGGTAGATAAAAAAAAATGGTACCATTTATATATCGAACCGAGAGAGAGAGAGAGAGAGAGAGAGAGAGAGAGAGAGAGAGAGAGAGAGAGAGAGAGAAAGGGGGAGAGAGGCTTTTTATCGTATATACTGTAGTGCAACAATAGACAGAGAGAGAAGAGATTAACCGAACCTGAACGGTCGGATGCGGACTTGTCGACATCGAGGCTGCAGCTGCCGATGCTCTCCTGGCTGGTCATATTCGGGTGTTTAACTGTCGCGGCAGCCTGTGTGGAGGCCGGAGCCTCCGGCTGCCTACCGTTCTCGACGATCTGCTGCTGGTCCGGGTCGAGTCGCTGGTAGTGTAGCGGCTGTACGGCCAAGGAGTGAGGCCGAGAACGTCGAGTCGTCCTTGGCGGAAGCGGAGGATCCTCCTGTTGGCTGCTGCTTCGCTCCTCCGACGAGCCACGATCCTCGTGAACACTGCGTTATTTTGCCAACGTTAGATTTATGATACAACCGTCGGAATTTTTCCTTCTATTTTTTTTTATACTTCCACGTTCGTGATTCGTTCGACGACATGCAGAGCTAGAGAGCTATTATGGAGAGGATATTGCATGCGTCTTCCGGATTGGTATGTACTTTTAACGCGTATGTATATAACTGATGTTTTGACAGAGGTTGTAATAGCAGAGCGTTTAAATTTCAAGATTTTACGCGCGCGAAAATGTAACGTAATCGATGGAATTGCGCAGCGTGCGATATATACATATAGTACGTGATATAATAATATGATTTCTGCGTGCGATATACGTGCGTTAATGGTTAAGAAGACATATATAGCTACAATATATAATACGTGCATGATAATATATGTGTGCGAGGAGGGAGTCTCAATAATTGTGTTATATACCAGTGCGCAGCATTTTTTTGTTAAAGCGGCGGCGTTGTGATACGCATTGCGCATGCGCCCATCTCATTACGCCAAAATTTAATGCACATATACGTCCTTAAATTTCCATTGTTCATCGTTCGAGAAATGCGATGATGGTTTTTAGTTCGTCGACAATCGTTTATAACGTTTTAGAGCAGACGAGAGCACAGCACACGTCGATTCCATAAGTGGGCGTCAGCCGATTAAACATTTATATATTCAGATTATATACAAATAAAGTCGCGCTCGTCATGCTCCATTTTGATCAGGGTTATAGGTACAGAAGCGCATCAGCGGAATTTTTTTTTCGCGTGATCGCGCGCCAATTAGATAACAACGAAAATACCTGCACTAAATATATACATCATACATACACTGCAACATTACTCTCAAGAAGGCCCGGCTAAACTTACTTTCTCCCCAAAGAAATTCGCAGCTCGAGGTGACTAAGACACAGCACGAGGGAAAGCTCAAAGAACAACACGCACATGATGGTTACCGCGAGACACACTGCGAGAGAAAAACACAATCGCACACACTGTCCACAATAATACCTGCGGCGCCAGTGTCTCCAGAGCGTGAACTTGGAGAGCTTATTCTTGCCGGTAGTCGTGGTCGTCATCGGGTTCGATGTTGAGCGTCGATTGACCGTATAGGTGCCGCTTTCAATTTTCAGCGGCATATCGCGATGCCAGTGCTTGCGACGACGCGCGAGACGAAATAAAGAATGCTCGCGATCGATGATACACACGCGTACTGCTGAGAGTCTCAACGAGTGCCAGTAACTCGCCGGCGGCTATTAGCGCGATACTCGACGAGCATCGCATCTATTTTCGTACTCGCGCGCGCACAATGCAGCGCGCGATGATGCGGGAGGGGGGTGGGGCTGGGGTTATCGTAAGGCGGAGCGAGGAAGAGTTTTTTAAGTGTCAAAACAGAAGGGTCTTTTTTGTTTTCGCGCGGACGATAGCTTTCCTGGGAGTCGAGAATTTGTTTTAATGCGGCCTGTGACGATGAGATGCTCGCTGAGAGATATGGATTTTATGGAGTGTTAAACTCGCTCGCGCTGATGGGCAAGGATTTAAGCGTTTTATATTTTGTTTTTTAAGCGCGTTGAGCGAAGAAATTAACCAACCAACTAGCTGTTCGGGAAAAAGACGTGGGTGTGTGTTTTGAAAATTGTTTGGCACAGCAACAAGAGCTATAGAAAATTGTATTTTCCTCGGTAGCACGAGCTATTCTTATCGCGAAAACTCAACGAATTATCCGCGTACTCTATAGCGTAAAACGTAATAACGATACTTTCTCTCGCGTGCGCACGTGAGTGTATACGGAAATCGCGTGTGCGACGTCTCGACGACGTGCCGAAGGACTGTGTCTCCGCGCTTTTCCTCTCCGCCGACGACGACGACGATGTGGACGTATTTCGGGAACACGACCCCCACCCTTTCTGTTTTTTCTCTCCTTCCCCGATGTCGTCGCTCATTATTTCCGTGCGCGCCGTTGAGGGATGTGCGCGGATGTTAATGACCTCCGCGCGAGGGAGAGAGTGGCTTTTTTGCGCGATCGAAAGTTTGGCTTTAACGAACGCTTGAGCATTCGATAATCGAAGAAAACAAGACGTAGTGCAAGAATTCGAGACGCGCTGCGCGCCGGAAACGCGGAGGATTCTTCTCCCCGACGATTTAAAGATATTTTTAAAGACGTTTTTCATCCCGAAATGGGAAGTGCGCGCGTGCCCTACATTTATACCTTTGTTTTTCGAGGGAACTACGAGCCGCACTTCCGGTTAAGCACCGGAAGTATAATCGTCGTTCGATCTCAGCTGTTCCTCGAATACACCGCACATTCTCGTTTTATTCGCGGAAGCTTCGGAATAAGCCGTCGCTCACGCCGCCTCCGTCTGGGAATGCAGCAAATGCGCGAACGTATGATCTCGGTATGCGGTCGTCTCTCATCGCGAAACTGAAAATCACGCTTTGTATAAAGTAGTGCGTTCTACTGTACAGAGTTATAATAGTAGTCGAGAAAAAAAATTTTATTCACCGATCCCGCGAGAGTTTCTTATACGGTCTATATTGGGGCGATGCAAAGTGCCAGAGGAACGAGTCAATTAAAATACGCGAGTGAAATTTAGTAGCGGCGGGATAAGGAGGGCGACGAGTTAAGAATTCGCTGCTGATCGGAGGAGAAAACGGAAGGCTTTCATTAATGATGCACTGCGGTTATGGGAACTATCAATTCAGCGTGTTTTTTAAGCATCTATCTATATGTATATCTTCGAAAAGCAATTACCATAGTGGGCACTTTTTGCTATAGCATCGAAAACTGCGCTCCAAATCGATATTTCAGATAAGAAGATGAAGTACATAGCGCTCGATAATTTCATCCTGTCGTTCGGTATACGCGCGTCAAAGATATACAAATACTGCGTATATAATATACAGAGTCGGGTATGCTGACAGGCAAATTAATATGGATCTCGTATTATCATTTTTCTAGCACAAGGTAATGATTTTACGATTCGACCGAGTATACACGGAGCAAATCGGATAATAATTGGCTCGGCTGCTAAAACTGGTCAACGTAAACGATAACGTATCTATCGCGAGCGGTTTAGATTCAAATTTTATATTATGCGTGTGCAGTCTCGAACGTACATAGAAATCGCGCGACCAGTTCCACACTGAGAAAAGGATATACGGGAACTTTTTCAGTTGCCCCAGTAACCGACCGGTCTACGACTCGATCTCTAAACCAAAGCCGCGCTCTTTTTGCAGATTAACCATAATCAAAATAAGACCTGAATAAGGTCGAAATTCAGAGCGCGATTCGCACCCAGGAAAAATATCCCTCGAAATAGATCAGCCCGCGGAAACGCGCGATAATTACACCTCGTATAAATATTCTCTGCATCGTGTACAGATAACCGACAGCGCAACTTTGTAACAGCAAAAAAAAGGCTCTCGGCGTTAGAAAAAGGAAAAAAAGAAAGTTTGCAGTCGTATATAGTAAATTTATTCCGAGTACGGTAACCGCTGCAAGTGTTACGTATTTAAAACCGGATTCCCGATCGTCGGCTACAGTAGCAGCTTTGCAATGCGGTAATTGAGGCGATGAGCTGTCCGGATAACCGAGCCTTTCTCGACGGATGCTCTCTCTCTCTCTCTCTCTCTCTCTCTCTCTCTCTCTCTCTCTCTTTCTCTCTCGCGAGAGTTGTCGCGCATTGTCGTCGATGACGTACAATGATGTACACAGTGAACGAAGCGTGTATATATACCGACTCTGATTCGTTTCGATTGCTCTCTACTATTCTTATTTCTCATTTCAACGGATAATTAATGTATCGATAGACGTGTGCGTGGGTTTCTTATATAAACTTTTCGACGATTCTAAAAGTAGCTACACCGCAGCCGGTCATCGAACGCAGCAGCAAAGGGCTTCCCTCTCTACCACTGCGATGCCGAAATAATGAGCGGTTGCGCGACTTTTCATTCGGAGAGTGCTCTCGGTTCGAACCGCGAGGCCATTATTATTTCGAACCGCGAGCCAGAAAAGCACACACGGGAGAGAGTGAATGGGAGAAAGAGGAAGAGCTCGCGTTCCTCTATACGTATACATATTATACCGTTATAGCTTCAAAACCCATTGGACACTCGCACGTCGGACATTCCTTTCCTCCGAGGAGAATTATTATATTGTGCGGAGAGGAAAACTCTCCCTGCGATCTATTTCTAACTTTGCGAGCGGCTGTAGGAGAGTTTGTCGAAAAGAAAAAAAAATTCTTTGGCAAGAGTGAATTTCGAAAAAGACTATATAGAGGGACACAGCGCTCTCTTTGGCGCGTATAATACAGCGCGTAGCCTCGCGAGAGAGGTAAGTGACACCGGGTGAACTCCCAGATTTCTATATATAAACGCAAATAAAACAGCCTGACATTTGAACCGTGCAGTGAGCGCCTCTCCTAAGCGCGGCACTTGCTTCTCCCTCGGCGATGTTGTCGCGAGAGCGAATCTATCTCTCTCCGCTTTTTACGTACACGCGCATTGTCTCAATGTCTCTGATACAACGAGGTATGTTTGGATTTTGAATTTCCACGATAATCGTGGCTATCGTTCTCGTGTCATCTTCGTCATCCCGCGCCACGAGAGGAATAACAGTGTTCCCATTGTGACTTTATACAACTCTTCGACTATGATTGATCACGGAAGTGATCCTTATCATACGCATACATTGTACATCTACTGTACACGCGTACATGCGGTCGATCGAAAACCTCATCGTTCGCACAACTGATTTCACGCACATTATCATACACTCGATTTCCTCACCACTTGCAGCTCGCAGCATGGGCAACATTTTTGCCAATGGTAACTTGCTTCAGAACGTGCAATCGACGATCATCACACTCTAACATAATACGCTGTGTATACGCGGGAGAGAGAGAGAGGAGAAACTTTTCTCGCCGAGATCCCGCTTCAACTGACGAGAGAAAAAGCATGAGATTTTGTGGTCAGCAGTGTAGAGACGGGAGTCAGAGAGAGATCAAGTGGGAGTACTCGCCCTTGCGGGGAGAGAGAGAGAGAGCGAGAGAGAGAGAGAGAAAATAAAAAAGAGAACGCAGAGAGACGTATAGTAAACGAGTAGGCTGCATCCTCGATTCGGTCTGTGTATCATGAATTCGTGATTTTGAGCCGCGTAGGATTGACGTCTGCGAGCCATTTATGGCGCAGTCCTCTAACTATACTTATACTGACTGTAATATTATTTGACAGTTTGTCGGTATACTTTCGTGAACATCGTATGCGATAGACTTTCTCGACAAAATCGAGATTCTTAATATTCTACGGTTGAAACAATGTTTTCGTCTGATATGTAGATATAATATAATTTCGTACAGCCTAAGGCATGGGTCACGGCATGAGTCAGCCACTTGTTTGCGACATTTTCCCCGAAACAGCCCATTTAGCTATGCAAATCAGAGCCAGATGCATCAGAGCCTAATATAATAAAATTTAACAGCATCGTCTCGACCGCATGTCTGTTATACGATCGTCGTGTGCGCGACATCACCGATGCGTAACCAGTATTACGTACGCGACATGACGATACCAAACAATTGCTTTTTTCTCTCATATTATATATATTACACAGGACGCAAAACGGTAAATTTTTTAGTCATATGTCAGTTGTCGTTTTGCTTCCTGCGCGGTCTATATACTCTCGAGAGCTGCGTACTTTTTCCAAAATGCAAGTACTATGTACACGAGAGGAGGAGAGATGATGATGCATAGATTATTTTATATATATAGATTATTTAAGAAGAGTGACTAATCTTGCGTGGAATAAACATGAGTGCGGGTGCGGCGTTGTGCAAGTGTGTATGTGCCACGAGACGCTCTCGGAAAGTAATATATATGTAATACCATCAGCTGTGTACTTTTATATATATCTCGTGCTCGAAAAGCTGCATAACGTCTCAATCACGGTATATACATACTTTTCCACCGCGAATAATGCCATTCGATGCAGTTAGACTCAAGCTTAGCCTGCCACCTGTCAGTTTCCTTCTCTTTCTTTCTCTATACGTAGCAAATATTCTCTCGGTTCTCGCCTATACGCGAAAGTGCCAGGAGGTTAGCCTAATGAAGTCGCTCGAGATAAGCCGGCCCCCTTTTCTACATCGAGGTGTCCAAGAGAGAGAGAGCGAGTGAGCTTGAATTAACGGTTGTGTACAGCAGAGTTGCTGCCGGGAAGAGAACCGGATTTCCGAAAAAGGATAAAGGGAAAAAGTCGACGCGCATGCAGCGGTCTCGCCCACAGTCCTCTAACTACAATAAATTATGAATGGACGCCTCTGTGTATGTATGGTATGTGTCCCCCTGCAGTTATATATATATGTGTATATATGCAACGGAGAGGGACTTTAAACCTGTTTATCGACGCGGCGTATCGGTGATATTGGAACGAGACAAATCGCCGAGCTAATCGAAGGTGAATACAATGGCAGACTTTTATTTTGTGTCATCTGTACTCCCTCGCCAGCATCCGTTGGCCGAAGGTTGTCACGCACGACAGACGTTCTCACGAAGCTATTTTCAGTCGAGCGCGAATCGATCAACCGTTTAAGATTCCGCGAGATTTATCGTTGAGAATATTGCGCAACGTGTACTACACGTGCGCGAACGCGCAGATATTACCGAATGTACAAGAAGCGCAGGATGTGCAGCAGCAGCAGCAGCAGCAGCAGCTCGTCGTCGTTATATATGACTCGACGCTCGACCAGCTGCTGCTATAAGGTCCCGTTAATGCTACGACGAGTCGATTGACTTTTTGGATACCGTAACTCCAGAAGTCCGCAATTAGCGGAAACCGACCTCGTTGCTGACCGTGAATATTTCTTTATCGCTTTCATGGGAACGACTGCTCGCAATCAACGGTATACTCGTTTTTTCTTCTCTCCTCTACCGATCGGTATATTGCATAATTTAATGTTCATTCGATGAGTGCAGGAGTTATATCTCTGTGTTTTTTTTCGCAGTCGACTAAGGTAAACTTGACTGACGGGTTAATGCGCCTTTCATTTTCCGCGGCAAAAAATCGAGTGCGCTAATGTACGAGAGAGCGAGCGAGCGAGTGAGCGAGAGAGTATTATAGAATTGCCGGTCATCAAATTAAAGCAAATCCCACTCTGGGAATTGGAGATGTAAGAGAGGGGAAAAAAAGAGCATATCGGTTCAATAATGGACGGCTGCAAGTCATTCTGGAATTCGGAGGTGATTGCTCCGATCTGCAGTGCGTATGTGCGTGGAAAAATCGATCAGTATATGAAACGAGCGTTACGTGGAAAAATATTACATTCCGAGAAAAACTCGCTTTCCCGAGAACTCAGTGATATAAGCTTTTGTTTACGTAGCATACAAGAGTTACACTATCTCTCATCGTTACGAGGTGAATTCTTCAAAGGAATTACTACCTTGTACCGAAATAAAAAAATCGCACGTCAGCCCGGTGTACACGTGTAATTTGTATTCTTTCTCTTTTGTCTCTTGCGCCAACGTAGACACTTTCCAACACCTAAAAACTAATATTAACACTTAATATTCAACACGACTTTATAAAACGCAGGAGTAGATTGAATTCAATCGAAAAAGAGCATCAGTCCGTGTCGAGGTCCCGTTAATAATATCTCTCCCCGCCGTCGAATTTCGCGCCGATCGATTCCAGCAATGCGTTCGATCTCTTATTATATACACATAGCATTGCACACCGAGTGCGAAGGCCGTCTCAGTCTATCGGCGAACGATGCCAGACACTTCGATTGTTATGCTAACCGGTCGACAATGAACGCGCCATCCGGTCAATGGGGCTTTTTTTTCTTGTTGTGCGCGATTTTTTTTCGCGAGAGATGCAGTTCGACAATTGCACTTTTGTGTTTACATGAGAGAATTGCGTTGCCACGGGCGCGTTTATATCGATTGCGTCGGCAAAACGTCGAGCGTCGAAATTTTCTGCAGAGCGAGACTAGCTTCCAGCGAGTGGAGGGGCGAACGTAATATTAGGCTCGGCTCGTAGGAGGAACAAAAGCTGATCGATATACATGCACGTACAGGAGTGCAGTGTGTTTATATCGAGCATTACAGAAGAAATAAAAAGCGCGCTCCTTGTTGGACGCTCGCTCGTGCATATCGAGACCGAACGATGTCTCGAATTACCATAAAAGACACTCCGAGGTTTTTTTTCCTTCTATACCCAGCCGTTCTGCTTTTACTGCGTTAATGTCGCGTAATTCATAGCCTTTATATCGTTGCCGCGCGACACCGCGTGTATAAACCCGCGAGTTTACGGTTCATCGCGTTTAATAATGCTCCTATAGGCACGTATGTTATATACCTGCGCGCGAACCCCGCATCCTCGCCAAAAACTCGCATAAGGACGGGGTGATACACGTGTGTTGTGTGTGTGTGTGTGTATGTATAATACGCGGATATATAGGAGAGCAGCACGCGCTAGAGCGCGCGCGCATCCGAAGAGTCCCGTTCAAGGCCAGAGGGAGAGAGAAAGAGCTGCTGTTGTGCTGCACAGAGCAGATCCAGACACACACGCGCGTCTGAAGAAAAGGAAACGTAAAAAATCGAGGCTTTTGGGGGGCTTTCGCGGAAATCGCCGGTTATTATTTATCGGATGCTGCGCGTGGAACAAAGAGCCGCATTTTGTTTTTGCTTCCAGAGGAAGACGTTTCGGCGACCTTGGCCGTAATGGAAATTCCCATTGTTTGCGTAAACAAAAGGAGAGCGAGTATTGGATTTTCCAAACAACTTTTTGCTGTATATCCGATGTGTTGCCGAGAGAGAGAGAGAGAGAGAGAGAGAGAGAGAGAGAGAGAGAGAGAGAGAGAGAGAGAGAGAGAGAGAGAGAGAGAGAGTTTAAGTATGCATATGAGTAGATGTGGAGCGAACGAACGTCATTCGGTATTCAGGAAGTTGGAGCGGTGACACAGGAAGTTAAGGTGTTACCCTAGCCGCGAGAGAGCTACTTAACTGGTATACTTATATGTATATGCGCGCTCGTCGCGTGAAATGGCCAAAAAGATGGCGTGTGCACTCGCCCTATCTCTGATTGATGCGAGGCAGTATACGTAACTCTCGTGCGTGTGTGTGTGTGTGTGTAAAAGGTATGTAGAAAGTTTTGAAAACTACCGCGCCTATATATGTTTACTGATGTATATTGATATATATATACAGTGAACGGAAGGAGGTCTACGATCCAGCAAGGCACGATTGCGTATTTACTTATTCAGGCCTGTGTAAAGCGCCCGGTGATCCAAATTCAGCATATAAGTATAGAGAGACTAGAGCTGGATATACACATTACAGGAAGAAAGAACGCACTCGCGGCTGCTATGGCTGCAATCAGCGCGGTTTGATAATCAATGACAACACGCGAATAATTCAGTCGATCCTATACCTACACATCCTGAGAGAGAGAGAGAGAGAGAGAGAGAGAGAGAGAGAGAGAGAGAGAGAGAGAGAGAGAGAGAGAGGGAGAGAAACGTTTTATTCGAATATACGCGAAAACTCAAGAGAGGCGCACACACACACAAGTATTTACACACGGCGAAGAGGTGAACGTGTCATCGTCCGAAAGGGTGTCACCTCCTTGGCACTTTCTTATATTCCCGTTTATATCCGCTAATATAGGTTATAAGACTGTGCAAGAGAGATATAGAGTGAGGGACAGCAAAACCAGAGAACGAAGACAGACAGGCAGCGTGCATTTCCTCGCCTCGACTATATATTTATACTAAACACGCGTACTCACGTGCTGCTTTCCTCCGAGCAGTCGCGTCCTGTCCTTTTGGAGCACAGCGTTACAGTGTACAATCCTGCGGACGACGACGACGACGACGATTTGGCGCGAGCCCGCGGCACGCGTTAACTATGCAATATATATATATTTTTTACACACGTCACGCGAGCGAGAGACACGACAACGATAACCACCGCGACGTACCGCTCGCTTGAATTATCACACCGAGGATTTCGATATTAAAGTTCCAGGGTGTGCGTGCCCGGGAACGTTACTGCGGCAGCATCCGTCAAGCCTGGACTGCCATATTGCCTGTAGCGCACTGGACTCTATACTCTGCCTCGCCTCTCGCTCCCTCTCGCTCTTCTCTTTTCGCGAGTTAGTTAGTTGTTGACGATTCTCGATCTATGCTACGGTCGCTACGGATGGCCTCTGAAAAACCGCCAGCGCTATCTGAGGCATGAGTGTGAAAGCTGCGATGGTTCGCTACTCCGTCGGCATATATGTCGGCCGATCAATCCGCGCGAGTTTTTGAATGTTGCGAAGGTTAACCTAAACAGTATAATGTTGACTGTTCGGGAATAAATCATGTTCAAACTGTTCTTCTCTCCACTTCGATATTTACCTATTGTTATACTGTATGTAGGTATATTGCGTATAATTAGCGAAAATCGATGATAATAATCTTTCCTCTCCGTTATACATAGATCGGATGACACAACGATATAGGCATATAGACCTTTAGAGATATTACTTATCGTTAGTCGAGAAAAAAAGCAAATCAAATGATAAACACGCAGGCAGTCGGAGCGTCGAGCACGTGGGCGAGGTTACAAGGAGCGTGCAATTTCCCAAAAGAGGATTGGTATCTGTATACATATATATATTGAATCCCCGGAAGCCGAGAACTCTCTGATGCGCGATAGCCGGCGCGGATCAATGTTTTCGAGTCAAGCAGTAGAACGACTCTTGTGCTCGGCTGGCTTCGGCCGTCGTCGCCGGTCACCGGCAGCAGCACAGTACCTATGTACATACGCAGTACCTATGCACACACTGATGTGCGCGAGACATGGAGCTGCGGCAGCGGCGGCTCGGCTGACTCTACCCTACTATACCTACCACACCGATCGCTTCATCTCTCTCTCCCTCCCTCCCTCCCTCTCTCTCTCTCTCTCTCTCTCTTTCTCTCTCTCTCTCTCTCTCTCTCTCTCTCTCTACGGAAAAAACACACAAGACACAGCAGCTCGCAGGTCAGTCCGACTGCCAGGGCAAAATGCCTGCTCTCGCTATATTCGCAGGCTCTTTAACTCTTCATTCGCCGATTTATGGAATAGTGTACTCAGCTTTATTTTTCTAATCCAAGGCTTCTTGCAGAAAGCAGCCACGTTTCGGAGCACAGCAGCCAAACACGAGGTGAGCAGCAGCAGCAGCCGTAACGACCACGTGGGCCACAGCCACACACGGGCTCTCTCTCACTCCTATGGATTGAAGAATAAGCAGTCGAGTATCCTGGTGACGAAGAATCGCGGCCTTCCGGAGGATAACATTGCCGAGAGAGAGAATTTCGCAACGTGAAATTTGGTTAAATCGAACACGAGGTGCTGTGCTGGCTGGAAGCACGTTGTTGCGATTTTCGAAGAAGGGGGTTGGCTCGTTCGCGAAAAAATTGTCTACTGCTACCACGTTTCCGGAACCCGGCGCCCTGGCGGCAAATTCAAAAGCGACGAACAACTGTGCATGTATAGTGAGAGGCAGCTTTTCACGATTTTTATTTTGCTTTTACAAGTAAGTAAGTAAGTAAGCCGGAAGTCGAGAGAATTTTTTATTTTTCGATTGACTAGAGAGTAATGAAATTTTTCACAAGACTTTAAGGCATTGAGGACATTGCCGCTAAACTAAATGTGATATTGACGGTAGCAGTCACCAGCCCCTCTAAAGAACTGATTATATGCTACTGCACTCTCAGCGTAGATAACCAAAGCACAGCGTTTACTGCAAGAATTTAGATTTTACTCAGGGAGAACGGTATTTCGCTTGGTCGACACTGGATAAAACGTAGGATCATGGAACAAGGAGAGCCCGAGACCAAGAAATTCAAACATTCCATTATTTCGGAGCACATGTATGAACCAGAATTCCAAGAGATATTCTTCAAGCACTGGCACGATAGGAGTTCCATCAAAACTTCCAACTTGGAAGTGATAGCCAAGCCTTTTCGAGTTTGCAAGATTTCCAATTTTCTCAAGGATGAGGAATTCATGGATGACATCAAGAACGAACTGCTCGACGTTAAGAGTCGAAGGAACAGCATTGACCTGTACCAATTCGAGCAATCAAACGACTTGTCCAAGGTAGATAGCAAAAATTTAAAATCATTGTTCGAAACTTTCCAGACAGACTTGGTCTGCTGGATGGAGAGGAATACGAAAATCGAGTTGAATAAAAAAATATCCATGTCAAGTTCCTGTTACTCCGATACAGATTACCTTCTTTGCCACGATGATAATTTAAGCGATCGGAGAATTGCCTTTATTTTGTACCTGTCAAAGAATTGGACGGAAGAGGATGGAGGTACCTTAGATCTCTTTGATTCCGATGAGAATGGACATCCCAGGAAAGTTGTGAAATCGCTGATACCTGAATATAATTCATTAGTATTTTTCGAGGTTGTGGACAACTCCTACCATCAAGTGGCGGAAATAACATCTCCAGATAAGTCCAGGTGGAGTATCAACGGATGGTTTCACGGACCAGTGGTAGATGCCGAGAAACCTGAGCGACCAGAGCAGCTATTGAACTTTGTCGAGCCTGTAATGACTGAGTTACATTTGAAATCATGGATATCCAAGGTATACTTGTATCCAGGCATCATGAAGGAGATACAGGAGGATGTCGAGCAAGATTCCTTTGCATTCCTGCAAGACTTTCTGAAGACAGATGTCTACGAGAAGCTGTCCGAAGAGCTGCGGTCTGACAACATAAAGTGGAAAAGGGTTGGTCCGGCTGACACTCGCAACTATGAAGTAGCAGAAGAAGACAGTCTCCCGGAGGCTCTGGCAGATTTTTACAAATTATTCAAGTCAATTACTTTCTTTCAGCTGCTGAAGTACTACACAGAGTTAGATCTGGTGCGCGAAAGCGAACTGATGAATCCAAAGATGACGATAGAGCTCCAGAGGTGGACCAAGGGCTGTTACACACTGGTCAACGACAAGCACAACTATCAAGATCCTGTGGCTACAGCCACTGACATGGGCAAAAAGTCCACCAAGGCCGTCTCGTCTGACTTGGCGGAAGAAGCTCCGACTTCGACAAAGCTCCTGAGGCAAAAGACCAACTACACCGAGGAGTCTCACTCGAGTGATAAGAAGCTCAGCGAAGACACGGGCTGCAACACACCACCCAGCAGTCAGGGTGACGATGACGAGGACGACGACGACGACGACGACGACGAATCGAAGGTAACGAAGTCGAAGAGCAAAGATAAGTCGCCCAGGGGCAAAGGCAAAAGGCCAATGGTACAGCAGAGTTCGCCTTTGAAAGCTGAGACCATCGGTGTAACACAGCAGCAGCAGCAGCCACAGAGAAACCTGAGAAACTCGGACTCAGATGACTCGGACGTGTCGGACATCGGAGACTACCTGTCGGATCCCCTGGACTGCTCGTTCGAGTGCTCGGACGAAGAGGAGCAAGAGGAGGAGGAAGCTGTTGGGAACGTACCGGAGCCCGGTAGTCTCGACGTGATAATGCAGTTCAACACGAGCAAGATGCAGGACAACGAGACCATAGACTACGTCGACCTGAGGGAGGAGGAAGGCGCTCTGATAACGGTTCCGCCCAAGGACAATCACCTGTGCCTGGTCTACAAGACACTCGGCACCTGTCGTGTTCACAAGTATGTCAATCACTACTTCAAGGGCTACTTCTACAACCTCGTCTGCACGTACTACGAGTAAGAAGATATTAATATGAAGACAAAAGTGAGAGTATCATTATAAATTTCGACACGTTTTTTTTTTTTTTGTTTCTTGATAGAATTGAAAAAAATGGAGAAAACAACTTATCGACTTATGCGCGTGTATCAGACAAAACTCGGTTCGACGATTTCCGTTATTATCATTATTATTATTTTTATTATTATTATATTATATATTATTATTATATTATTAATATTATTTTTTAAATTAAAAAAAATAAAATTGTACAGTCATGCGAGGACTACAAGCTTACAGTGATTGGCACTTGTCTAAAAAAAAGCACCAAGGAATTTCGTTATAAATATATTCGTCGTGCGACATATTGGCATGTAATATAGTCTTTGTATTAATAAAAATCATCAGTATTTATGATCGTTTATCTGAATTTCACGTATTTTTATTATCTATACATACGTTCCCTCCTTAACATCTCCAGTATAGCATTCAGTTGTAATATTGCGCCTTTTAAATTCAATGTCTGCTTCCCAATATACGTGTGTAACGCTATTCGGACTCCACACTCGACGAAAGTGAAATTGCCTCTGTTACGCGCGGGAGCCGTGGAAATTTGCATATAAAAGAGTACTCGCGAAATTGTACTCGCGCAGTGTATATATATATACATATATATGAAAAGTTCATGTCGACGCGTTTTATCGTCGCACCGAGGCATCAGGTATAAAAATATATACGAGATGAATTATCCCTCAATAATAGAAATTAATTAGCAATATTGTAAAATTCGCTATGTAAATCATAAATAACGATGTCCAAGTGTCAGTACATAGGCGATCGACCCCTCCATAAGAGCCGCAGGACTACAGGCATTGATCGCAAAAACCGGCCGGAAGAGCTTGCAAAGCGTTATCAACCCCCCTGCTCTGCGAAACTCGGCGCATGTATACAGGTATAGATTTCGAGCAAACGGATGCGACGACGAGCTTTTCATTGATCACGTCGTGAATGGAACGCCCGTCAATGCGCGCGCGCGTGTCTGCATAATATATTATACGCTCGCAGATATTTCGGTACTTTTCTTCAAGAATTATGAGGCTATATTGTAGTAGACACGGCTTTAATTGTTCGTCGTCCGTTTGAATTGCGCGCTTGATTAATCGGGGGAATCGGGGATCGGGCTATTAATATACTTTCTCCGCGGCGTAAGTAGATCGGATTATGAATATATTAACGACGTGCTCTCGTTGAGATATTTTTTTCGCGTCTACCATTACTTATATTATCGCTCGCGAGGAAGTGCGGCTATATATATATATATATAGGTATATAGTCTGCGCAGCGTTAGTTATTATCAGCTAGTGTGCTATACATACAGGTCTACTTGGGTTTCTCGCTACTCAACTATATACGGTGTACAAGTGGAGAGTTACGTACAATAATATGTATATACAGAGTACTTTTTGGGATATGGATACGGAAACTTTATTTATATGTGTATATATATATATATATATATATATATATATATATATATATATATATATATATATATATATATATATGGTTAGTAATAAAAGCTCATGTTCGTATGCGGATATACGAGTAAAAGTAACGTTGTATTTATATAGCTACTGGAATTAGAAGAAGATGAAAATGGAGCATAGATAGATGCGTATAATAGTTATAATAAACTATATATAGATAGAAATATTCATTGATTTTGGCTTACGCTCGGAAGTTCGGATTCGCATCCGGTGCTTCTTGAATTTGTACCGTCGGGCAGACGCGCGCCGGACTCTTCGTCTTGTTCGTAATTCTGGCCTTCGTCTCGGTGCTCGTCGTCAGCACCTGCGGTTCCCCCGAAAGAATAAAAAAAAATGAAAAGTTGCCCAAGTAGCTCATATATATACCTATGTATATTAAAAAAACTCACCCTGGATGCCTTGATCGCCCTCTTGCGCATCTCGTTGAGCTGCAGCTCTCGTTGGAAGCCGTAGTCGGTCGAGTCCTTCTGCTCGACTTTGGTCCCGTCGACTTGGTTACCCACGGAATACTCCACCTGGAGCCAAGGACAGGTGCTCGGTGACGAGAGTAGAGATGCCTTACTGCTCGGCCTGGGCAACCTCGGCGAAAGACGGCGCAGAAGGGACACCAACTTTGACCTGCAAGCTCGCGCGAGCTTTTTCTTTTATTTGAAATCGACGCTAGCGCGGGAGATTCGATTATGCGCGGATGGACGTGATTGCTCGCAGTCATAGGCATATTCGACGCGCTTCCCGGAAATCGTTGGAGGTCAACCTTTTTTGCACTACCTACTTTGTACTCGGGGTCTGGAGCGTCCCGCTTCTGGACAGCTGTTCGGCGCTACGCGATGCTTTCTTTCGACAGTCGAAATTGCTCGAGTTCCTGTCGACGCCTCGGCTCATCCGCCAGTCCAGGCTGTTGCTCTGTCGCGTCTGCAAACCTGTATATACATATATATATATATAAATTGATATATAACACGTATAGATATATAGAAAAATGCGAAGCATCGTTCACCTTGCTCGTGGCCGTGCTTCCACTCGAAGAAGCTGTTGCTCTTATTGACACTATAAATGTTATCACAGGATTTGGTCGCAAGGCTCGTCGCGTGATGGCGACGTCTAAGCAGTCTCGATACTGGTCCCAAGTTCCTGCAGCCAAAGTAATGCAACGAGAGCGATATATAACCAACGCGTAAAGATATACATATAGAAATAGCACGAACTTTTTGTATTTCCTCGACTGCTCGATCGGCGGCCTGAGCTCCCTTCTGAGCGTGATCGGCAGCTCCGGCTCGGGTTCCGGGCAGTACATCCCGACCCTCTCGTGCTCGTAGGTCGCCCTCAGCTGTACCCCGTCCAGCGGGCGAAAATTACTCCGTTCGATCGACGGCACGCGCACTATCTCGATCTTCGGTCGCGCCATCTCCTCCATTATACGATTGATACCGATTTTCTCGCGATGCCCGAGTGTATCTACACTATAGACGCATAGATTTTTTTCTCTTCTTTCTCAAAGCGGGCTTTCTTTCTGCTTGCACTTGACCCGCGACGTCATCCTGACCTGAGCGGGGTTACTGGTGTCTGGTCAGAGTGAAGAATCCGCGGTATCGTTCATTCTGATGCACACCTGAACGTGACGCACTGCTGGTATGGTATGTATATATATATATTGTAATCGTTGACGCGCGGCGGCGGCTGTATACACTTGCTCTCGCTTTTATCCCGCTCAAGGGCTATCTAGCGCGATTGACTATTTTCGTTCGTATATCTTTATCGACCCTCGTGTGCACGTCGCTTTGAACTCTTCTCTAGGCAATATCACAGGGCACACGTAGGCACGAGCCGCGTTTATACACTCGATACTGGGATCGAGGCTTTTTACAATGCAGATATGCCTCTTTGAGACCCTGAAGAATCAATCTATATAAGCAGCTCGTATGCCTGCGTGTGTGTGTGTGTGTGTCGTCGTTCGATCGAAACTATAGTTATTTTTAATAACTAAAAGAAAAAGTAACTTTTTCTCCGATAACAAGTCGAATCACAGCGTATTATATACAGATATACATCGCCTACGCGTGCCTATGTATGTATAGGTACGCGTGGGCGATGTATAGATGTATATATACTTTGTGGATCGACTCGTTATCGGAGGGAAAAATAGCTTTTTCTTTATTATTCTTTTGCGAGGATTACGATATGGCTGACTGGCTACGGAAACTATATTATAGGTATATGTATGTACGTTTTCGTAATCGCGCAACGATGCGCGCTTACATTACACATACGCCTACTATATCGGTATGCAACATATGCGTAATTCATGAACGCGGATTATAGCTATATGATCCGCGCAGAGGAAATTCATTCATGATCCACGAAAATATAGTCGGATTTAGGTCGACCGGGGCAGTGCTACGTGCTCTCTTATTCTCTCTGCATTGTTTACGCGCGTAGACAGGCGCCTTCTTTTTTGCAACTAGCTCGAGGACGGCTCCTGAACTGAATTTCTCTCTCTCTCTCTCTCTCTCTCTCTCTCTCTCTCTCTCTCTCTCTTTCGCGCGCGCGAGCCTAATCAATAAAAGCTCTCATTTTCAAACGAAGAAAAGCTGGCGTTATATAGTCGTAATGATATATATATATATATATATATATATATATATATATATATATATATATATATATATATATATATATATATATATATATATATATATATATATAACATATGAGAGAACAAAGACCGCAGAAAACCGTGAAGCTTACGTATATATGACGTGTGTAATACTGTACTTATGTGTTTATATAGCGAAGAAGAAGAAGAAGAAGAAGGGCAATAAGATTGGAAGGATGCGCTTCTCAAAGGTCATTATGAATTAAGCAATTGAGCCGTCGGCGCAGCGACGCGAGACGTCGCGGAATAGAGTCTGTAATGCTGTGAGAAGATATATTATGTTAGCTATATGCTTGTCGGGATATAATAATAATAAATGAGAAATCCTCGTGGAAAGTCATAATTTTCACGCGATCGAGAGAAAGAGAGAGAGAGAGAGAGAGAGAGAGAGAGAGAGAGAGAGAGAGAGAAGCTGTCGTCGCTTCGTGCAACTTTCCCGATGGCTCTATTGGGTTTTACTTTCAATTGTGCCTTTCTTTGTCGCTGTTTTATTATAATATGTAACTGAATTTTTCTGAATTCAAGTTTTGCAGTTGCGGCGGAATTTGAACCTCGACGACGGCTCTGGAATTCGACACTGGTACAGTCTGTTATATGCATGAAAAAAAAAGTTAATTTACAGCCGATTAATTTACCGTGATATATGTCGCACAATTAGCAATATCGCAC
Organism: Muscidifurax raptorellus; assembly: GCA_020010945.3. Lineage (NCBI taxonomy): Eukaryota > Metazoa > Arthropoda > Insecta > Hymenoptera > Pteromalidae > Muscidifurax > Muscidifurax raptorellus. The sequence continues at coordinate 2,147,100 of CM052080.1, forward strand.
GCGTATAAAGTCAACGTTATTATAATCATCGCGTATAGGTACAATACCTATAATCACACGCTTATATTTCGAAACTGCACTGCAGAAAAATAAATTACCGCAACTGCGCGTCTATCATAAAGAATGAATATTCGAAAGCTCGCCGCAAAGGCGGGAAATTTAAAAAATAATGGCAATAAGGAGCGAATAAAGAGTATATCTGCCATGTGTATACACAACGTATGGTATCATCGACGCTCCGCCAGGCAGATCGCACACAGTGAGCCGCTGCCGCTGTTGCTGCTTTATGATGGAAGTAAAAGACGGACTTGACACACGTCGCTGGCTTTTTAGAGCGGCGCGCACGGAAAAATACGTAATTAAGCATCGTCTCTCGGCGCCTCTCTCGTTTATAATTTACTCGCACTCCGAATTCAACGCATGCACACAGAGCGCTCCACCCACGGAATTTCCGAAGAACTATACATATATACACGTACTTCTTATAAGACACAATATATTATAGCTGCGCGCGCAGTCGAGAGCAACAAACAAACTTTCATCCGCGCGTTTACGCGACTACTCGACTGCACAAGGCTGCGTTACGCTCGTGCAGTCGTATAGCCGGCGCTGCTTATACCACTGCACCGCGACGACTGCTTATATACTGCTGACCGACGGCTTCTATCGCGAGCATTTGGACTATAACTGCGGCGCGCGCGCGCGCGCAGGCAAAAAGAACGGGAGCCGGGCCTCTCGGCGTTGATAATTATGATGCTCCGGTATTTTCATTTTTTCACCTTGGCGGCGCGCTCGATAACGATTTATTCACCCGAGATCGTGAGTATACGCGCAAATTTTTTTATTATTCCGAACGAGAGCTTATATATGCGACGTGGTGTGTAATTTTTTTCTTTCGATTGCGCCGCGTGGGGGAATTGCCGTATTCTCGCTTTTTAATTTTCCACTATGGCTCTGCACGCGGATTTCATATTTATGCTAATTCTCGGATATACTTATACATACATATATATATATATATATATGAATAAGAAATGAATTTTCCGCGCGTTACTACACGCGGCGAAACGCGCGATATTGTTCTTTTTGTTGCCTCGGAGCAGGAGAACGGAATATCGACACGTTTTTATTAACAGAGGCGATTCTTCTTTCTTTTTTTTAAGAAAATGAAAAGCTATTTACGAGCTCGAGGTGTACGCACGGATTATTGTCAAAGTCTATTTTAGCGCGCGGTGCGTTGGTAAACACGATATAATATACACGAAAGGCATAGAATAACTTCAGCTTCATCGTTGGCTTACAAACGAATGTGCAACGAAGCCACGAGTATACAATAAACTTTGTTCGCACGAGAACTGCGCGTATACATACGCGTTCACCTGTTTACTCCGAAAAAGAAGACGGAAGCCGAATCCAGCGATAAGCCCATCGCAACGATAATCAATCAGCTATATACATCGCCTCCAAAAACACTATACGCGGAGAGACTCGCCGTCTAATATTTATTCTCGTCGGTCGTTATCGACGTAGTATACACACGGCGACGTACACGCGAAAACCGAGTGAAAATAAAGAACGTCGGCGCACGCACACACCTTTCGGCTGTATTATACCGACAGGTTTAAAAAGCCTTGGCGGCGCTCGTCGCGCGATAAGCGACTAATCGCGCTGTACGATATTCTCTGCGTGTCGTTCTCTCCGTAATCTCGGGAGCCTTGAGCGCTTATATATAATACAATACACCCACGCACGCACGTTGCAATATTAATCGCTGGAAAGGGCGAGAGCTTGGATGTGTATATATAAATGTATGTGCGCTTTTTGGATCAATATTGTATTTAAAAGGCTGCGTCGTATACTTAATGTTTTATTAAACAATATTTGCCCCTATTGACTTATCGTCGCAAGGCGAGTATATATTCATGTATGCAATGAACGATGGGAGATCGCAACTTGAACAATCGAGATGTTAGCGCATATATAATAGCACATGCCGCAGTATATAATAGCAGTATAGCAGCAGCAGCAGAAGCTTTCGACAAAGCGCTCGGTCGAGCTTTTCACTTTCTCGGAGATATCAGGCTCGATTTTTTAATTTTTATACGTTTACTTTGGAAATCTTCGCCGAGTTGAACCTATGAAACGCGACCTGTCGCGAAGCCGTATATATATATATATATATATATATATACATACACCTTATTGGATTATCCGACGCGACGATCGACTTTAATGCTCCTCGAATTATTAAATATATCCGATGAAAGAAAAAATTTTTATATATTCTTTTCAATAATAACTTTCCAATAGAAAGGCGTCGCGGATTGTATATCATCGGTGAAAACGCCTCGCGGTGTACATATGTAGAACCGCAATGAAGAATAGGCAACCGCTGTACTCACGCGAGTGTAGGCTTACCGCGTATAACGCATGACTGTGTCATCGAGAAGTGAAAAGCTGTCGCTAGGCTAAACAGCACTGGTTGTTTCGCCACTACAGTAGCATCGCTCTATCGTGTGCCTGTATTCGATACACCGGTTGCTTTTATGCTCGTATTTTTATGATATACTTATATTTCCACGTTCTCGAATTACGTCGACGTTGTAACGAAACGAGATGCAAAGAAGCCTCAAGCGCTTGCGTCAGTCTCGTTAATTCTTCTTCCGTACGATACATCCGGCATAACATAAATATATATGTATATAAGTCTGCTATCTCTATTATATATATTTGTACCGCTATAATACGTACACATCACGAGCCGCACTTTTTAAACTACATAGATATCGCAAAAGCAACCGATGCAGGAGTAGCTTCCCTCTATATATATAGTAATCTTACGTGAAAAGAAAAACGCTATAGTATGCAACAATGACAAGTTGGCCTGTGCGTGCGTATGTTTTTTTTTCGTGTCTATCAACTCTCTATAGATGTACGTAGCGCATAACATAATATAGGCGTGATGTGATCTATAGTCTTGTATCGAGATATAGCTATATCGTACGTACTACTTGAAAAGCGCGACGACTCGTTGCGCGGCGCACTGGTGATGCCGTTGCTCCTGGGATCGTCGTCGTTTGCGTCTCCGACGATGCTGCTGCTGCTCTTCCTTTGTTCTGTCGCACTCGTGCATATATATATATAAACGAGTCTAGCTCCGCTGTGTCCGATATATCAGAATTTTAGTTCAGGGTATATAGAACAAACGCAAAAGAGCGAAATATTCAAGTAGTGCGAGTCTCGTTCGGCAAGACGAGCTTTCGAGCGGTATATACATGCGTATAACGTATATATATATATTAGTTCGTCAGTGAGGCGCGCGAGGATTTTCAGAGCGCGAAGAAAAATTCCGCGCGTTTTATAAGATATTACTGTACGCGCAGTATAGTTGACACCCGAGCCGAAAGTCGTACGCGCGTAAAAAACCCGGGTGTGCACATACGAGCACTGGTGTGTCGTAGAGCTTTTGCGAAACTCGACTTGATACCTCGCCGCCTTGCGAGCTCGAATAATAATGGTTAGTTTCGTTGCAGCGAACTGAGCGAGAGAGGAAGCCTCCGTCGGTTTGCGAAACGTCTTTGTTCTCGGAAGACGGTATTTCACGCGTACGGATTGAAAATCGAAAGAATCCGAGTCTTTTGCAAAGCGCGCGGCATGTCTTCGATCGTAATACGTTACGCGTAGCGTCAGGGACTACATTTATAGAGCGAGCGATATTACATGACAAAATGCAGCCGGGCGCGTGTCGCAGATCTGCACATATCCACTCGAGCGTATACCTATACCTATATACAGATGTAGGTATACACAGAGCCGCAGGAGACTGCCTTCCCCCCTTTATTTATCTCTTGTCGCACAAACCCATGCCAAGGATCAGGACCCGCCGCTTTAGGTACAATATATATAATACATATATATATATACCACTGTTATACGGCACACAGCAGCTCGCGGGTGTATAGTCTTATATACAAACTGTCGACATAGTAAAAGCGCGGAGGACTTGAAACAGCGGTGCCAACGACGCTCACGATGATGTACTAAGAAGAGAAGAATAACAAGGGCCGCCCAGTCTGAATAATTTGGTCGATTCGCGGCGAGTATACGGCGGCCCTCTCGCGCACGGGATGCTGCCGACTGAGAGACTCGCTCATCTCGACGCTATGCAGCAGCCGCAGCCTCCTCCTACCTTTTTCCCTCTCTCTTGATCTCTGTCTCTCTCTCTCTCGCTCTCTCTTGCTTTCATCCAGCACCTATGGACCTGCGCGATGCAGGCCTGCAACGAGATACCGCTGCTGCCTTATCGACGAGTTTGAGATGCAGCGATAGCGAATGATGATGATGATGATGATGATGATGATGATGATTGAAGTTTTGCCTGATTTTTATTAAGATATAGAGAATAAGTTGGGCTGCGTGGTGTATACGCTGAGATTGGTGATCTTCTTGCGTTGGTGTAAAGCTGGGAGGAGAGTACAAAGACGCCTTTTGCCGTTGCCATGGAGGTGGTGCTGGGATTCTCGACTCGATTGAAAATTCAATTTGTTATTCTTCGTAGGTGCATTATGAATCCTGGTGCAGATCGAATGTACGCAAAGCGAATGTTTATTCATGGAGTTGGAAAAAACGGTTGTCGTACACAAGAGTTCTGGTAAAGAAAATTAAGTCGAATGCCTTAATGGCTAATCGATGCTCTGAATACGCGTGCGAGTATCATTCCATAAAAAAGTCGTTATGCGTTTCGAAAACGCAAATTCTGGCTTGAAATGAATGACAATCTGTCGGCTTAATCCGCAGGAAACAACTGCATAGGTATCAATTACGCATCGTTCATTAATTTATCATCGACTGATGCTAGAAATTTGCCGCTTATAGTAGTCTGCTTGATGGGTGACAAATACAAAATAAATGGATAAAGTTATGAAATAATTTTATTTTTATTACACAACAAGTACAATTAACGTAATTTAAAATATTTCCAAGTTTGATAAAAAAAAAAAGAAGTAAAGTGATTATTTCTTTTTTTTTCAAGACAAAGCTATCTAAAATTAAAAAGAATTTCTTTAAGGGATAACGATGCATCGCTAAGGTATGCATAGTATGGCAGCGACGTAAGAGTAGTTTTTGTTTTTCAACTTGACAAAACTCGGCCACTCGAATAACTGAAAGCGAACCAACAAACTATAAATAATACTAATATAATTAATTGGTCAAAATAAGTAGAGGACGCGTCGTCGAGTTAAGTTTCATTTATAATCATCTGTATTTCTTTAGCTGCGATTTTAAAACGCTGTTAGAACGAGAATTCTTCTGTAAATAGAATAAACGCAACTACCTAACGTTTTCTGCTCTCTTACCTTTAGTTATGTGTCTGTATTTTTTATGTTTGCATTTATCATCCGTATCTTCGTCGCTAATTAATACTTAGTCTTATTTCATTAAACTTTACATTGTTGTTTTATCTTTTTTTATTCTCTTACTACAATAACTCTATATTTTCTTCGATACTCTTATCGACTTTCTTTATTGACTCTCACTCTTACGCTCTCTTTAAATTCTATCATTCTTGTATATCACGATTTGTCGACCATTTTTACTCTCACGAGGAATCCGCCTATGAATTGTATATTTATATATGTATATTTATATATATTTATATATTATAATTATTATAAAATACATTAGTTTACATTTACAAACAACGTGGATTTTCAAGCATCGACGTCCTGAACTTTAATGGGAATTTTCGCGATACGCGAAAAATAATGGATTCCAGCAAATGGCGAAGAGTTTTTCGTATTGTCTTTGATGAAACATTCTTATTTAAAGCCACTTGAAAGTACTTGCCAAGACTTCAATCACACTGAATTGATAAGTATTGCAATTGAATAGTTTTTTGATGCATACTCGAAGTAAAACTCTGATTTGCATTAATGGATACAAGAAAAAGTAAACGTTGGGCTGAAAAATTTATTTACTACATAATGCAACTGCTGCATCTACAATGCATTCCCTTGTACAAGTAGCAACATTGGCTGTAAATTTTTTTCGCTATCGTTCGAAATTAATCACTCTGCTCCCTTGACTATTTAAGGATGCGTCCTACGTACTTTAATCGTGGACTTTCAGGACGATTCAGCAGGCACGTCGATAATTAGAACAAGATTTCTATTTTAACGCGCTAAATACATATTTACAGAGCCTCTGGCAACGAGGCTAAGATTTTTCTACTTCTGATTTCACTCTTTCTTAAACAGAATCCGGAACGCGTATAATCGCTTTTTTTATTTAAAATTAACAACGCACGTCACTAGCATTGCTCCGAGCTATTCGCTTTGCTTTGAAACATTACTCTGCAGAAGCTATCGTTTTAAGAATCATGCGAATGTCTGGAGACGCTTCGCCGTTCAACTACTAAGAGCAAACAGAAACATCTGAGGCAGTCTTGAACATCTTTTTATTTGTATGAATTATGAAAAATAATCAGGTTTAAGTGTACTACACGCGTGAAAAATATCATTATACTGATATTTTTAAAATCGATGTCTACTTTTTTCTTTTAAAGCACGTTATATACGCTAATACACTTGCCCTTAATCTAGAGATTCATTTTTCATTATTACAGATGGACTACTTCTTTTATTATAGCTATATTTTTTTCCTTGTTATTTTTTGATATTTTGTACTCAAGGTTTTATTTTTCTTTAAACGCCACATTCTGCTTTAACAATTTATTATTTGAAAAATTCAAAACATTTGGCACTGCAACAATAATACTTGAATTAAACGTAAGTAAACAATTACTTTTCATAATTCATTTGAAATAATCACAAATACATATTCTCTTTCGACTGTCTTTTGATCGTCAAACATTAGGAGGCGACTAAAAGACTGGCGCGAATTCCGGATAGCTCTGCAATGAGGCAAGAACAAGTCAACAAATTCTGGCCTATTCTCGAACAGCCAAATCGTAAAAACTTCCAACAAATAATAAAGAAAAAAAAGAAAGAAAAAGTTTTCTTGAAATAGAAGAGAAACGAAACGCACTTACACCCACAGAGTTCTCTCGTTTCTAACTTTACTTTTTACAGTAGTACTCTTAAAATAAAACAAAAGCAAAAAAGTAAAACGAAAACCTAGTTGCAGGTGCAACGCAAAAACCCTGCGAGATCACGTCAATCTGAAGGCAAATGTCAGATTCGCACAGCAGGATCTGAGGAGCTGGTACTGTCAATCAGGTATCGTTAACAAACTTGACGATCTTGGCGAATCCAAAGAACACGACCAATCGTCTAAAGTGTTAGTGTATTTTCAAAACACAGTCTTCTGCGAATTCTCGCTGTCTCACGTCCCTACGTTTCCCTGTAGAATAACCAAAAGAATGTAACTATTATCATCTATAATAAGTAGAACTATATTTTGTTAAAGCAATCGCATTCTCGATTGTGTCCAGAACTTGACGGTAAAATTCAATCTTCTAACAACTCACTTTGAAATAACTTTCTCCATGAGCATAGAAAGCCGAGCATCCGAATGGTTGGTCGGAAGTAGCGCTTTGAGGATTTCCTTGACCAGATTTTCGCTCATACCGGGCGACGTTCGTTCCGCGACTTCAAAGGCATCTCTCAATTCATTCAACGCTCCACTCTGCCTGCTGCTGTTACTGCCGTCGCCGTTGTCCCTTGTGGCATATTGATATTTACGTTGGAGCTGAAAATGAAAAAGGACACTTTATCAGTCTAATCTGCTAGACACAGAAGAGAAATATTGACTGAGCATATTCATGTTGCGACACAGCTTTATCAAGGAAAACGATGTATATAGCAATTAATTACATCGGACAACAACGGGAAGATGACGCCGTTGAGAACCGGACTGCGTGGATGTTTCAACTCCTGTGAGCTTCTGGGTCTCTGCTGCTGTTGTTTTTCATCAGAGGTTGACCGATGTTCGACCGGAACCTCAGACTTGCTCTTCCTCTGCCGCTGCTCCCGTTCGTCAATTTCCAATCCTTGGTCTCTGCGCCGCAGCATATCTTTGGCGCTTCTCAGTGTCGAATCCCGACTAGAGTCGTGGTAGTCGCGACTGTCACGCGTGTCAGCTGTTGAAGGCGGTTTCGGTGCTGCCTCGTGTGGTCGGGACTACACATAACGAAAATAACAATGTCACTTTTAAAGTGAATTAAATTTATAAAGCGAATATGATTAAATAACAAGTATCCAAATACATGTTCAATGAATTGTTCAATTTTTAGAGCCTCTCAATTTTATCAAAAGCCTTCTCGTTATAAAATTTACTCTTTCTATAACGAAATCAATAAGCAACGCGAATATAGATTTGGTATTAGTTCTTTGTGTATCGACAGAGTTGGGGTAAACTTTTTGAACATCAGTCCATCTACTCTGTCAATACTGGGCTTTGAATTCACATAATTTTCATCTTCTACAAAGTTTTATCATAAATAATCTCATTAAATGAAAGGTACTAAGATAAAAAAAGTGTTTAAATTAACGAGCGACGTTTTTATTCTCTTATCCGATTCTAGTGAACAGTACGAGTAGAAAGAGCGAGTATCTGTGTTCGATCGACACGACGACATTACCGGCATAAGCTTGTTTTGTCCATCTCGCGACGAGTCCCTGGAGTCGTTTTTGTAATGGTTGAGATTGGACTCTTTAGGCGGCGACCTGGATGCTCCGTTCGCGTGTGGTTTGGACTGCGTCTGCTGCTGTTGTTGCTGCTGATTGTGTTGATTGTGTTGAGGCCTGTGGTTCGGCATATGGCTGAGGTTCAGCGAGGCCGGTTGCTGTTGCTGTTGCTCCTCTAGAGGCATCATGGGAACGACCGAGGATCCCTTGAGCCCGTGGGGTCCCTTGACCGTCATTATCCACGGCTCATCCATGTCGCTATCTTGCTTCGACTCTTCCCTGCGCAATATAGACACAAAGCAATGATTAAAACTGTGCTCAGCAACTCACTCGATTTCAACTATGCTATTATATTTATCCAGAATACTCGCGAAGTCACGACTTAGCTATCAGGATAGAAACTTACGAGTCCGAATTCTCACTCTCCGTCTCGGACTCCTCGCTACGCTGGGACTTCCACTTCTTATACCTGTCAATCAGGTCGATCAGGTACGAGTTCTTCTTGGCCTTTCTGATGAACTGGAACTTTAGCAATTCCTTCGCCGTCGGCCTCTGCAATAAGTCGAAAGAAAATTGACGTCACACTTGCTCGTTTGACAAAGAAAAATACGGGAAACACGGGGAGGTCGCGTTCTATCGGAAAATCGATATACCATTCTTTACGATATTGTTTGATGGAAGTATTCGTAAACACGAACTATTTTGTAATTCTAGTACTTTTTTGTCGACGAATGAAAGCCGATGAGATCGATGGGTTTAAAACAAATAAACACGAATATCCAACGCGCTCCCTCATCAACGTTGAAAATTACTTTTTCATTAGTCATCGTGTTCCAACAATGAGTCGATGACTTTGATCTTGCGATACCGACTTCCAGTTAAAACCAAAAGAATAATCATTAACTATATCGCATTGAATTGTAGACGATTCCGTAGATGCGGATGACACTCGAAAATTCGATCCGACAGTCTTTCTATATAACGATAAACTATAACGTTCTACGACTAATTTTTAATTTAAACTTTGCAAATGCAGAAATGTGTTTCTTTCACAAAGGGTACACTGCCTTACGCCGAAAGCAAATCTTCGTTATCGCGTCGATCTCGCGGCAGGAAAGTTTTACCTCGGACTAGCAGAAGAAGCCTTTATAGTATTTTTATCGCCAATCGAGAATTTTAAAGCCCGCCCTCGACGGAATGCTAAAAATTCGCGGAAAGCGCAGCAAGTTTTTTCCGTCAGCAATCATTATTTTTATTACTCGGTCGATCGTTATACATCCGCTTCGATTTTCAGAAGGTCACGCAGACACACGTGTGATCGTGTGCACTTACGTTCTCCGGGTCTTTATTGAGACACGCCTCGACGAACTCCTTGAATTGTTTGGTGTAGTTGCCGGTTAGCTGTGGTGGATTGGTAATCGGGATGAGGAAGAGAACCCTCATCGGGTGAAGCTCGCTGTTGGGTGGCTCGCCCTTCGCCAGCTCGATCGCCGTGATGCCCAGCGACCAGATGTCGGCCTGCAAAAGAAGTTCGGAGCTTTCTTAATCTCGGATTTTTTTGTTTGCTGAAATCAATCTTGGCGTTTGTGGCTCTCGGGGAATACTTGCGAATTCGCGATACGAATTTTCCATTCACAGACTCGCTTGCGCGCTCTTGAACTTTGAAATGACAAAAAGTTCGAGCAAACTTCGAGCCGCTCTCGGGAGCCAAGTTTCTTCGGACGTTATGCAGAGAAGAAGTTATATGCTTACCTTGGAATCGTAGGCGGACCCTTTGATAACTTCTGGCGCCATCCAGAAGGGCGTGCCGACCAAAGTGTTTTTTTTGCTGGTGGTGTTCGTCAGCTGGCCAGCCACACCGAAGTCCGCAAGCTTTACGTCGCCCATTTCGCTCAGGATAACGTTCGCCGCTGAAACATTGTTATTATTAACGTTGTATTCAAACTCAAACCTACGAATCTCTGTACTCGACTCCGCAGCCCCGTTATACACGCCGCAGCACCGTGTACAAAGATCCAGCGTAAACTTTCGACGGTATAATACAGCAAACTCTGTATTTTTAGATATAGATAGATTATACCACGACAAAATTGCAATTATAATGAGCTCGTTATATAAAGTTTGGTCATTAGCCCCCATGAAAACTTGCTCGACATTGTCTCGGGGATACGCATCCAGCCGCCTTTATTAAAGTAAACTTCAGACGCGTCGATCTACATATAGAAAAGAAGGCAGTTTCACCTTTGATATCACGATGGAGCTTGCGCTCGCTGTGGAGATAGTCGAGGCCTTTGAGAACCTCCCGTAGGATAACCGCTATGTGCATCTCTTCGAAGCTTCCGGCCTTCATCAGGTCCAGGGCCGAGCCGCCGCCCAGGTACTCCATGATGATCCATATCTTTGTGTCCTATAGCAGACAAGTAGAAAGAAAAATACGGCATTAGATTCTCCAGAGGTTCTTACGAGCTTCTCGCGTTTCGATGCCCCACATGATTATCCGAGACGTCTTTCTCTACCTCGTGTATATGTGTGCGATGGTGTGAGAATGTAATGTATAGACGACGTGTATTGACCGCTGCGCCGCGTTATAATTATAACCCATATCGATGACTAACCAGCCGTACGGCCAATCGCTGCGCGGGACGATATAGTATTTGCGAAGATCGAGATCGAGGCAGTGTCGACCAGCGCGAGCACATATTCCTCTGGGATGCAATAGCGATGAATCTGGAACCGAAACTTTCAAATGTACATTTACAGTCACGATCGCACGAGCTAGCCTTTATTCGTCTTTCTTCATCCGGCGCAGTGTTACGTAAGCGTATATCTTCTTTTTTAGGCTCGAGCGTTATTGTCTTCGAAAACGCGACGGCTATCGGTGATAAATGCGCGGAGAGCTGTTATAATACTCCAGCGAGTCCGAAAAATGGGGCTCGATCAATTAGGCTGTTAATCAGCTCTGTCGGCGCGCGAGCACATATTTTCATGCTATACGTGACCTGGCAGTGCGAGAGAAACAGAGCAGCTCTCTTGGCTCGCTAATAATCCACGGGTATGAGAGCCAATGAGGCGATAAGAGAGCAAGGACACGAGCACTCGCTCTCTCGCCTTTTGTTTATTTTCCTTTTTGTATAAGTATACACAGCGGATGCGGCGCGCGTAGGTCTATACAAAAGCGCGCTCATCAACAGTATATACTGTACGATATAACACAGACTGGTCTTTTTAGGTCAATGTTTCACCGAGCCCTTATATTCCAGGTTGCGTTCGTAAAAACACACACAGCCTTATCTCCATAGTCAAACGGAACATATAGGATGCTGCTGTTGCTGCTCTCCTATCTCTTCGGTCTGTTATTATTATAATCGGAATAAGGAAGTCCGAGAGGGAGAGCGAGGTTGAAAACAGAGAGGCGACGGTCTCCTGCGCGGCAAAAGGGAGATTTAAGTGCCAATAATTTTCTTTCCGGGTCTCTCTCTATATACGAGAGGGAATCGTGCGCCGCCGCGTGCTATCTCTTTGATAGAGCTATAAGTGTGTGTGTGTGTGTGTGTGTGTGTGTGACGCGTAGAATAAAACGAAAATAGAGCCACTGCGATTTTTGCCTTAATTCGTGGTATATCCCGACTGCGTTACTGTACACAGCTGGGGGTTTTTCGTATGTCGCTTGGACGTATAATACGTTATTTCGATGCGTTCATTCGAAAATCGAAAAAGTTTCTGATCGCGTATTTATCGCTTGTGAGACTTCTCGCGATCGATACTTTAAAGAAAAAAAAACTCAAGCGTGATTTCCATAAAGTGTATAGGCTGTGAAACGCGTCGGATTTTCAAATGCAACGCACAAATAAATCAGCCGGCCGAGATCTCGCACAAAAGCTCTGCAATGTATACCATCAGTTTCACTTAGCCGTAATTTTTCATGCGCAGATACGCGCGCGCACACACACGACTGTGTGTATATATATATATATATATGTATATATATAGTGCTAGTGCAAGCTCGAGGGGTTCGTTCAACTCGCGTGATGTCGCGCGTGCCGAGGGTTGTTAAATCATTCCACCCCCCCCCCTTCTTCCCCACCGCGTCGATTCTTACATCGGCCGCACGCCGGTTGGTCCTCTTGAAAGATTAAACGGACCGAGATATCGTCCCCGAAGAAAAGATGCGCGACGGAGAATTCGAAGGGGTTTTTTTCCGCTCGGCGGTGTTATAGACCTTGAACTTTGAGGCGATGACGAGGGATTTCCTTTTTTTGTTTTTGACGCTTTCTGTATATATATAATCCTGTCCATTGAGACGAGGGTTTACGAGAGGAGTGTGCTTTTGCCGCGACATCAAAAGCCTTGTTTTCGCGCGGATAATTACGCTTGCTTTAGCAGAGAGGACACGCAATTATACGCACGTCGTGAATTTCCATCGGGAAAAGCCGACGGAAGAGAAGAAAAAAAAATGCCGCATACGGTATAGACGAGTAACGAGCGTTATCAATCTTCTGACCGCGGACAAAAGCTCTCGACTGTCCCCGACGAGATTAAAACGAATGGATAGAAAAATACGCATTTCCAAGTTCATGCATAATGAATCGCACCTGACGCCCTCTGGCTCGATGACTCCCTTTTTTTTCACACACAAGCTCCGACGGCGACAGTGATGAACGACGCGACGGAATTAATCTTCGGTGTATATAACGGCGATTTTTTTTCTCGATATTAAACGCCGATAAATCGAGGGGACGATATATAATCCTGAGTGGATATTTGCGTTGCCGCCGCGAGTACACCCAGTGGCGGCCCTGTAGGGCTTCTTTTTCTTCGTTAGAGCGGGTAGTTTATCGATGGCTTTCCTATGTAGCGCGTTTCGCTGGTGCTTTCATTTTTGAATATCGAGTCTTGAATGTTCTATGCTCTGATATACTTCGCTTTTTTAATTCTACTATGGAATATAACGTTGTTGACGGAAGTAGAGACGCTCATTAAACTCATCGCACCACGCGGACCCGACGGAGAGCGAACATTATTTTAGCACGACTGAATTTTATATTGGGAACGGAGAAATAAAATTGCATAATTTTACGAGACGAAAGTTATACCTATTCCGTTTACAGTTGTATATAACTGTACATCGGACTGCAGCGGCGGACACCGACCTTTTTTTTCATTCGAAGCCCGTAAAAAATCAGCGTAAAGCTGTCTCCACGCGCGAGGGCAGTATGCGCTGCGGAGAAAGAAGCGCGTGTCTCACACGAGGGAGGAGTGTCTATTTTCTCGTGGTGCAGGGCCAAGCCCATCAGCGAATCGAATGTCTAATAATAGAGTCGATGTGCACGGCGATCGTTACGTAAACGTGAAAAGACCTTGACGCGCGCAGGAAGACGAACGCGCGCGCTGGACGAAAAATCGTCATCGCGAGCCGATGACCCGACGATATATATATATATATATATATATATATATATAGGTTGATGGATTGCAATGTAATGGATCGCGCGTGTTGGAATAATTCATTTCGCGCGAGAGAATTTTTCGGTAAATATTTAACAGAGCTGCGACGAGATAAAAGAGCGTTTCTGGAGCGGAAAAGTCGCGGCGCAGATACGAACTAGCCGAAGAGAGAGAGAGAGAGAGAGAGAGAGAGAGAGAG